>CABFVX010004212.1:15880-26998 GCA_902151425.1 Timema shepardi | reverse complement strand
GCCTTAAACTATGAGTGAAGAATGACCATGGGCACGGGACGAATCCTGGATAGCTCAGTGGTAAGAGCAGTGGCGTACTAAGCCGAAGGTCCCGGGTTCGATTCCCGTGTCCAGGTGTCATTTTTCAATTTTCAGAATATGATATCTAACAATTTTGTTTAAAGTGCATATCTAACATTTGTTTAACATGACTAATAGCACAATATAAATGATTTTTGAGCGAAACCTCTTTGAAGAGTTGTTTACAATATTTTTATTTTCAAAAATTTGGAAGTATTTTACAAATGGCTTTAATTAATTGACTAAAAAAAATTGGTATATTGAGTGTTTGACATGAAAAATAAAAGGGAATACTTGTCTTTGAGGTAAAAACTCATTTATGGGTAGTTTACTGAGGACTGTTTTATTCAAAAACTTGAAATATTATTAGAAAAAGCACATGATTATTTGGTTTCAAATATATATCTTGTGAATGACTTACCTGACAATTAACATAGTATATTTGTTTTGGGGGTAAAAACTGATTTCTGAGTAGTTAACTGAAGACTGATTTGTCAAAAAATTGAAAATAAATTTAAAATGCTACTAAATGTAGTTTACTAAAAACTTATTTTGGAAAAGTTTATTCAAAGATAATACAATACACAATAAGATAAATTTTGTGTGATTGTGATGTACCATTTACTATTTATCTTAAATTTACTTACCGCCAAAATACAAAATTACCTGTATATATTTATGAGTTGGTTTTCAGATCTATGTTTATTGAAAAATGTGCACTCATTTTATTCAGTACTACAAGATCTGATATTTTAAATTTATTTTATTTTAACATAATTTATTTAAGATAATGCATATTTTACAAAAGGTGTTCATGCATGTATTTAATATATTATTAATGTGTCTAGTAAGAAACAGTAATATCATAGCGTGGTTATAAGCCGTCAATTAGTTTAAAATATGAAAGTGATGTTAAAATATATTTAGCCACACGAGTTCTACACATACGTGCCAGTACACACGATCATCACATCTGTTGTTTTTTCCACCTATAGCCTGGTAAATGTCTAAAAAAAACTAAAGCAGGTACGTTGAATGTTTTTGAGAGCTGCTACGTTATTTACGGGTCACAAAGTAAGAGTCGGGTGTGGGTGTCTCCACGTAAAGCCGGCAATGGTCGTACCAGAGTTTAGTGCGCGGTAACTTGACTCACTTTACGATTGAGAGCAGTCTCTTCATGACCCAGCCTCGCTAGCACGAGCTCTCCTGGTTCCACTAGAAGAAACGTAGAGAGAACATGATTTCCTCAGGACAGGGTTGGCCATCTATTGGACTAGACTTTCAGTTGTCTAGTCTGTTGTCTACGCAGACCGAAGTTCTAATAACATTATTGTGGCCAATAAGTATATGACGGGAAGATAAGTGCTATAGTCTAGTTCAGGTATATTGAGAGTGGTTATCCTAAATGTTTTTTCCACTCTCTCTCCAAGCAAATGCTTTGTGATTAATCTAGACTCAATCTCCCTAATCCCTATATTGCTCATATCTTAAAGGGGTAGTAAGTAATGTGTGGTGCTAAAATCCTCTTACCATACAAACTCAAGTACATATTATTGTGATGTTTACCTCTTCCATCCCTGACCCATTAGTTTGATAAAAGATTGAATATCCTTGATGCAAAAAGCGACACGGTTGCGTCTTCTATTCCTGGTGGGATGTGAGTGACGCAGATTGTTCGTCACGTGTTTCCCCTCCCACATAATTCCCCTTGATTCTCTTTCCCTCCTTCCTTAAGAGCCATCTCTCAGGGGATTGCCGTATATAATGAGCCCGTAGTAGCCTTTAGCTTCACTCTTGGTTTTCAACTGATGGAAGGTGCTGGTGTAGAGTTATACATTATATAAGCTCAAACATCTTTTCGGTATTTAATGTAATATTATTATTTTCAAAAAAACCTTCTGATATAAACTTTAACATTTTTAATACCACTATTAATTCAATATCTAAATATTTTTTTGGAACTTTTTTATTTCAAAGATCACAATATCAAACTATTCAAATATTCTAAATATTTAAAATCTTAGATGATCGTTGTGAAACCGTGATAAGATTCACAAGGTTCATATACGTACGTTAATGTTTCCAAGAATAAGATAAAAGTATATTAATTATTGATGAACAAAATAGCTAATTTAAATTTAATATTTAATTATATAAGCATAAGGCCATAGAGTTAAATATTTGAATATTTGGTTGCAATTAGTTTAGTAGAAATATGTGTTGGAAAAACTAGTAATAAAATACTTATTTGCTGCAATATTTTAAATATGTGATGGAAAGTGATATTTTTCATTAGAAATACATTTGATGATGTGTTTAATCACGTTGCTTGGATATTTTAATGAGGGGAATATTGTTTTAAAGTTATTATGTGGCTTGTTTAATTTATCTCATGCACAGTGAGTAGATAGGAAGGATTAAATTGATATATAATTCAAAGTTCTATTATTATTATTATTTTATTATAATTATTAATATTACTATACGAATAAATATCAAGGACTATGATTAAGGTTAGCTTTTCTCGAATCAACTTGTATGGTATTCCCTTTTAAATAATAACTGCTTCATAAAACATCGACCAGATGTAGAGTCATGTTGGACATAATATCGTTTTGTTAGCTATCAATTTATATTTATCTTTATTTATAATAATTTATTCTTAATATATTATAATATTGCTAACCATTTAAACTATATTCACAGTTAAATTGTGTTCTACCACCTTCTTAAGTATGTATGTCCTCAGACCGGTATTTACTCTGGAATATGTCAGGATCTTGTAGGGGCTTTCATCCTCTTTATCCTTGAGGAATATCCAACGTTATCATTGAATATTTTGAGGAGATCCATGCATAGCATTATTTGGTCTCTCACAATTGTATGGATAGCGCGTTTCCGAGAGAAATATTTTGTTCTCATTATATTGGGTTTCGCAACCCTGTCGATTGACTGGTTATTCTGATATTCTCTCTTGTTTCACACGCTTATCTCTATTTGGTATAAAAATGGATGCTACATATACAGGAATTTGAATTGCTCTGGCAGGAATGTGAAATCAATCTATGGACGTCCAAGACATCCCGAGGCTCAAGAAAGAGTAGAGAGAATCAATCAAGATGTAGAAAACATCCTTCGTGGTTGGATGCATGATAACCATTTCAATTTAGTGGGGCTTTGGCTGCTACTTTGTATGATGGGAGAATAGCTCATCTCTAAATTGGATGATCGTGAGCTCACCGTACCAAGTTCTTTTTGGTTGCAATCCCAAAAACAGAATCAAAGGTACAGAAATTCCAAACACACTTTTTGACCAACTCACCAGTGAAGTGGTATTTTCAACATTCAAAATTCCACTATCAAGACAGGACGAATGTCTGAGACTACAAGCATATAAGAAAATATTTTCACTCCATTACGTAAGTGATCCCTCAGGTAATGGAGTAGATTCGTCTTCAAAATATACCTCTTATAACCATTGGATGCTGGAAATGGACTGAAACGATACTGAGAAGAGCGGTGTTCATGTTGCAAAATTCAATTTCATATTTGACGAAATAGATATGGCATACAAAGATACAAAACTTGTATCAGAAAGGAGGGGAGAACAGGCCACTAAAATGAATATTAGCAGCTCGGTAACAGTAGCTGTTACAATAGTTGATCAGGGATCACTGGACGTTTAAAACGTTGAATGCGTTGTAACTGGAACAGGTATAAGTCACAAAAGACTGTTTTCCCAGAAACGAAATTTATCTTTGAACACATTCTTTCACAGTGACAGTCCGAAACAAAACTATTTCACTACGAGAGGCAGTAGCTGCTCAATCACCATTTGGAGTGCAGGATTTCAAAAGATGTGTTTGTAAACCATCAAATATGCTGCACAAAGAGATGTGCTTGTCACAAAAAATAACTCAAGTGGAAATCAAGGTGTCTTTCAAGACTGACGTGTGTCAATAAAATAACAAGGAGGTTATCGACAATAAGTGCATTTGATAAGTGGACTCTCTATCATTTTGAATGTTTAAACTTTGATTTTACTGTAAGCCATTCTTTCAAGGTTATTAGATTGTTTGATTCGAACATAAGAACATAGTGATTTGTTGTTTATTAATCCTATTTTACTATAATATATTTGACATTGAAAAGATTCATTATTTGTTTAGATTTTACAAGGATAATTTTTTATTTTTTCAATTTTATTTAACATTAAGCTACTTTTGAATATTTACCATAAATATTTCCTTTGCTAAAAATGACTCCTAAATTTAAATTTATTTTTAGTAAGTATTTAGACCTAATCTATTTTCTTCAGTTATATTGAAAATATTGTGTAAAATTAGTTGTTTTTCTTACTAGTTTTACAATTACTGTGCCTTGTTTATTTTATATGACTTTATTGAACATTTTCTAATTTTAAAATAATTATATTTTTACTTTAAGAAAATTGTCTTATATGCTGATAACTATAATATAGGCTCATGGGACTGTAAAAAAGGCTGGATTATTTAGCCCTTGTATTAGACGGATGAGGCTTGAACACAATTTCTGTGTACAAATGTTTTCATTACTTTAAACCTGGAAGGCACTAGCTGTTTTAGAAAAGGCTGGCCTAATAGAGACGAAAATGTTTTTATCGACAAAAGGGTGAAGTTATAAAAATCACTGGCTTCTTACAAAAAGGCCTTTTTAACAAATTACTATCCTGCAATGTATAAATAATATGTATTTATTATTATAAATGGCGGAAAAAAGTTATTTACATTTTTAATAAGCTGCGTTGCATAATGTGTCACCCTCAAATAAAAGATAGTTCAAATTTGTGATTTGTTGTTTTGAGCTTTTATTATGGCCTCCATGACAACGCTCACACTTCTATTTTCAGACTTAATATAAGCAAAAACTTAATTAAAAATTTTGATTTGTTAATAAAACCAATGTTCTCCAAAATGAATAAGTGTTTGAGGGTATCTTTTGATTTATAATAAAAATAACTTTTCGTGACTTATATATTATTAGTAGCTTAATACAAGGTCCTATAAAGCATAGGCACGGTGACTTTTTAAAAGTAGCTAAGAATTTTATAACTATTTAGAGATCTGAAATATTATGTCATATTTTATATTTAATGTAGTGCCAAAATCCCCCCTTTAAGTAACAAACATATCGTGTATAGAATAATAGCCCCATTCTGTCGTCGAGGGGTCCAAGGAAATACTCTAGTAATACACTGTATTGACAATAACTGAGAGATGGGGCTCGAATCCAGGATGGATTTAATAAGAGTTTTTTATTACAAAATGATTTTATACGCTTATCCCATGAAAATTTTGGTAAATTGGCTATCATATTACTCTATCCTCACTGACACATTACTATAATTAATATATACGCTTGTAGCTAGAATAGGCAGTAGGATATGACTAAAAAATATCGTTTGTTAAGTACCAACTATTTTATTTTATTTATATTGTAGGAAAACTAGATTATTTTTCCACCCTGTACAATATAATCTTTTGTTTTTTAATTAAAATAAACATTTATATTATTTTATAAATATAAATTTGTTAACTAGTATTCAAATTTTGACTTTTATTCAATTCTAAGAGCAAACAAGAATATCAATTTTGATGCCCCTATTCGGGGTAATTTAATTTTAAGAGTTGAAACATGTTTGTAATAAGTTTAGTGCACATCCTAAAAGGCTATATAATTGCTTCTTAAAAGTTAATTGTAATTAAACTGTAATTTGAGCATGGAATGGTAGTTTGAATAAATATATTATACACGGTTTTTTACTCTTTGAACTACATCACGTATTCTTGTATATATAAGGTAATGTAGTTTTTGCACAACATCTGATTCTCCATCTGGGCTATTCGCAATTTAGACTACTGAGAACAACATTATGTATAGTAAACGTGCTGTAAACTCTGTGCCCACATTTGCGTGAGGTGAGAAGGTAAAAGCATTCAAGAAAAAATCACAGTCACTACCAGGATTCGATCCCCAGCCTTACTTTCACCATATAAGCTAGGTAAGAGAAGGTTGACATCATAGACCGCATATCCACCAATTAGGACAGTTCCAATACTACAAGGCAGAACACATACATTTTAAGACATTGTTACCATATTATCATGTTGACAGTGTCGCCTGTAAATTGCTAACAATATAATATTTCTTAATTCACTTGACATGCCATGTTGTTATGAGTAGAGAAAACAAATGTTAGTTTTAAATCTTCATTACCCTAACTCTCCTTTCTCTGCACGAGGACGGAATTACAGTAGCATCCACACGACTTTTTTCCCTCACTGCTCTTGCCTTGCCTTGTGTTAGTTAATCTGTTTTAAGTCTGGCGTGGCTCCAACCGTCTTCACAACGGTGTAACATTAACTTTGGTCTAATTGTGAAACTTTGCCCCCAACTATTCCGACCCTTGTTCAACACCGGTGTACAACGACAATACAATGCACTTTGCGTGAATAGCACACAACAGCGTCGCTAGAAACAAGTACATTCACAAACTCAATCAGTGCACAGATAAATTAGGATCAAATATAACTTATTGATTTTATACACATATATTTAACTACAGTAGCCCCTAGCTTCTTTGGTTCTGACTGACAGCTCACAGCTGACTTCTGACAGTCAACATTTAGGTATATACCTATTTTTTGACTGTCAAAAGTGACAGCTGCTAAACATATGTATTTTCAGATCATCTGGTTCCACGTAGGGATACGTAATTTGGTCTGGTAACTTTTTAAAGCTGTCAACTGTCAGCTGTGAGCTGTCAGTCAGGACCAAAGAAGCCATGGGGCTACTGTATATGTTTAAAGGGATGACTTGCCTTGGGAATCACTATAGGTACCTTTTTTTTAAGTCTGGCGTGGCTCCAACCGTCTTCACAACGGTGTAACATTAACTTTGGTCTAATTGTGAAACTTTGCCCCCAACTATTCCGACCCTTGTTCAACACCGGTGTACAACGACAATACAATGCACTTTGCGTGAATAGCACACAACAGCGTCGCTAGAAACAAGTACATTCACAAACTCAATCAGTGCACAGATAAATTAGGATCAAATATAACTTATTGATTTTATACACATATATTTAACTACAGTAGCCCCTAGCTTCTTTGGTTCTGACTGACAGCTCACAGCTGACTTCTGACAGTCAACATTTAGGTATATACCTATTTTTTGACTGTCAAAAGTGACAGCTGCTAAACATATGTATTTTCAGATCATCTGGTTCCACGTAGGGATACGTAATTTGGTCTGGTAACTTTTTAAAGCTGTCAACTGTCAGCTGTGAGCTGTCAGTCAGGACCAAAGAAGCCATGGGGCTACTGTATATGTTTAAAGGGATGACTTGCCTTGGGAATCACTATAGGTACCTTTGATAACAAACTATTTCATGTTCAAGTATAATATAAGCCAATTCAGAGGTCGAATAGTTTTAAGCATCACTCTAGTAATATGGTGGCCTGCCAAAGACGTAGATATCAGGGTTCTAATCCCTGTAGGGTCTACTGATGGTTGTTTTTATAAAGGGTTTCCCACCCCCATTTCAGGAAAATCAAAGTAGATTACCCCTAAAATGCTTCCTGCATCATCCCTATCCCACTAAGAGAAATTATCACATACGCGTACAGCCTGGACAGGTAATATGACGCAGTGATAAGAGGATACACCTACCCAAGACTGAAGTCAAACCAACATTTCAAGAGTGGGTTTGGGGGGAATTAGGAAGGATGAATTAGATGAAGTGAGCCCACATTTACGTGGAGGGAGAGTGGAAAATCATTTAGGAAACCCCCCCTAGTTCAACCGACCGAAATTCGAACCTCGATCTCCCCGTCCTCAGCAGTCGAGCTCAACACGACTAGCGCGTTAGCCAACTACGCCACTGAGGTGGGTGCTAATTAATGGAAGGGATCAAATACTTTAAGACCCACTTCGGTGGCCGCATGACCTAAGGCGCTACTCTCGCAACAGACTTGACTTTTGATGACGAAGAGTTCTAGGTTTGATCCCAGTCGGATTTACTGAGGGTGGTTTTCCATAAATGGTTAGAAAAAATTTCTCTCTCCACTCAAATGTGGGTATACTTCTTATAAATGGAACTCTTCCCTACCCTATTATCAAAATCAGTACATGGGCGTACAACCTGAATGTGAAGGAAAATCTGGTGATAAAAAAGCTTGTAAGTGCTATCAATTTGTTTGAAATTTATAAATGTATATAGTGCCCCTTCCTTACAAATACATACATTTTACATTGAGAACTTCTTAAATAAAGCCACAAGTGTGAATAAGTTTGCCCCACTCTGGATTATTTAACTCCCATCTTATATTTTTGAATATAACACGATTAAAATCAGGTGAGGACGGTGATCTATATCTTCATCAAGGGCATCCACATTTAAAAAGAATCTGAGGTCAAACTATTCCCAATAGCTTCTAGGAGAGTGTAGATTCAAAAGAACGACTCCACATAAGGACGTCTTCAAAAGTGGCATCCAACTATCAAACTCTTATCGGGGGTGGGGGGGAGACCCACCCCAAAACTCTTTAGGCCTGGGGGAGGGGAAATAGGTCCCTCAAAACCCATTATCTTAAACCCATTCTCTACACCATCATTGACCCAACCTGGACAGTTATAGAGATAGTTTCTTCTTTCTTCAATAGCGTTGTTGATTTAAAGTATTTGTTTGGTAAAAAGGTTGAGTCTCCCCTGCCTAGATAGTCCAAAATTGTACACAATTCAAATGAACAAATTCACTGAAGACTTTGACTTTTATATCTATGAGACACAGAAGTATCGAAATGTTGGCCGATGATAGAGAGGAAGTTTGGCAGGAATTTGTGCCCTGGGAAGTAAGTAGCCCAGATATTCTAACAACCCTGGTTAAAGTCAGATCCAGATAAGAATACTATTTGGGCAATTACAAAGCTAAAATAATTGTTATACCATGTGATATGAAGCCTTCACATTTAATATTGTATTATTAATCCCTATAAATAGCACTAATGATATAGTAAATTGTTGTAAATTTGTGCAACCATGTTTACATGTTCTAAAATTTTCTTCCTCGTGGTGTTAACATAGAAAACAAAATTTACCAGTTTAATTTACACAATAAATAGCCAATTAAGACTTGTCTACTTTACACACTATAGTAAAAAAACTAAAGGTACTCACACATCAAAATATTTATAACACTTTTCTCCAGACAGGCCTTTCTCAAACTAACAATATTTTCTATTTTCACAAACTGCAGCAAGTTGGCTCGACCCCGTCTCTTTTTCCCCTCTTTACTTAACCTGTTCCCATCCGCTAATTATCATATTTTTATACCGACTCATTAGCGATGTGTTCTCGGAAACACCATTTGAATAGTTTCAAGATGAAAGTTTTTGCTATTCCCTAATCTAAAAGACTTAACCCACTTTTACATATATCCCCACACTCGCTAGAGCATGTTTCACACTATGGGGACACACGGTCACACTCTCGTCATGCTCACGCCCACACTCTCGTCATGCTCACGCTCATGGGATGCACCGAGGTATTCACACTTGACGAGAAATATTCTCATGATTCATATCAGAAGCTGGCTCAGTTCCCTGGCAACACAATATGATTTAAATTAGTAGTTTTAAAATTATTGTATTTTTAATATATTTAATACTATATAATTATATTTAACATCATCACTATACAATTTATTTGCCCAGTTGTATAGTCCAGGTTCGGTTCGCACAAGTTCAAACAATGTCTCGGCCATGGGGTCCATGTTTAATCGACGGTTTGAAAACAGACTGGAGCTCGGGACTATACTGTGCATGTCATTCTTACACTAGCACTCCATTTGGGATACGGTAAAAATATTCTCTACAAGGATCGCGGTGGTCATTATGAGTGCACGTGAGCGTGGTTTTCCCTCTAGTGTGGACACTCCCATTTGACTCGCTCTGTGTGATGTTTGTGCGTGGAATGAGAACTGTGTGATGTTGGAGCATGACCTGACCACTGTGTGATGTTTGAGCGTGGCCTGAGCACTGTGTGATGTTTGAGCGTGGCCTGAGCACTGTGTGATGTTTGAGCGTGACATGAGCACTGTGTGATGTTTGAGCGTGACATGAGCACTGTGTGATGTTTGAGCGTGGAATGAGAACTGTGTGATGTTGGAGCATGACCTGACCACTGTGTGATGTTTGAGCGTGGCCTGAGAACTGTGTGATGTTTGAGCGTGGCCTGAGCACTGTGTGATGTTTGAGCGTGACCTGACCACTGTGAGATGTTTAAGCGTGACCTGACCACTGTGTGATGTTTGAGCATGGCCTGACCACTGTGTGATGTTTGAGCATGACCTGAGCACTGTGTGATGTTTGAGCGTGACCTGACCACTGTGAGATGTTTAAGCGTGACCTGACCACTGTGTGATGTTTGAGCGTGGCCTGACCACTGTGTGATGTTTGAGCTGTGGCCTGAGCACTGTGTGATGTTTGAGCGTGGCCTGACCACTGTGTGATGTTTGAGCGTGGCCTGACCACTGTGTGATGTTTGAGTGTGGCCAGAGCACTGTGTGATGTTTGAGCGTGGCCTGACCACTGTGTGATGTTTGAGCATGGCCTCGGCACTGTGTGATGTTTGAGCATGGCCTGACCACTGTGTGATGTTTGAGCGTGACCTGACCACTGTGTGATGTTTGAGCGTGGCCTGAGCACTGTGTGATGTTTGAGCGTGACCTGAGCACTGTCTGATGTTTGAGCCTGGCCTGACCACTGTGTGATGTTTGAGCATGACCTGAGAACTGTGTGATGTTTGAGCGTGACCTGACCACTGTGTGATGTTTGAGCGTGGCCTG
This sequence comes from Timema shepardi, assembly GCA_902151425.1. Classification (NCBI taxonomy): domain Eukaryota; kingdom Metazoa; phylum Arthropoda; class Insecta; order Phasmatodea; family Timematidae; genus Timema; species Timema shepardi. The sequence goes on along the minus strand of CABFVX010004212.1, from coordinate 16,050 downwards.
ACAACTGTGCGATGTTTGAGCGTGGTCTGACAACTGTGTGATGTTTGAGCGTGGCTTGACCACTGCATGATTGTTTGAGCGTGACCTGACCACTGTGTGATGTTTGAGCGTGGCCTGACCACTGTGTGATGTTTGAGCGTGGCCTGACCACTGTGTGATGTTTGAGCGTG
>CABFVX010004211.1:26049-51594 GCA_902151425.1 Timema shepardi | reverse complement strand
GAGGGGGGTTATATAATTCTTATACCACAGTGGGGCACGGGCAACGCCGTGCGGGATTGCTAGTTAACAATAAACTTTGTCGCTTTGTCCCCCATCATCACCACGAAAAGTTTCGAATAATCATTCAAATACGAACACACTGCATATATTTTGGCACATCGTAGGTGTTTTCTTTTCCCGTTAACTCCCATACCTTATGCGAGCAGGGAGCTGGGTAGGGTATGTTATTTTGAAAGCTCTTAATAAGAGCAAATAATTTATGATAATAAGTGTTTAGTCATCATTATGAATTTATTATTAGAGGTGATGAACCATTCTATTTTTGAAGTATTTAGTTTTTTGAAAAATGAATTTAATTCAGTTAGTTAATTTGTTTTGTTATACTATAATTTATTATTGTTAATTTGTGGCAAATAAGGAGTTTAACTATTATTTTTATTATAATAATTAGCCAATTTAATTTAAAATTTTATAATTATTAATTGTTGTTTATGAATTTTACTAATTTTATTTTATAATAAAATAAAAATGATAAATAATTTAATAAGTTTAGTAAAAATGTACATATTTTATTATTTGGCAAGTTTAATAAAATGACTAGGCCAATATTAATTTATACTAGTGTTTATTCGCCTGTTTAACAAAAAAACATGTCGTCTTCATTTTAATATGAAGTCGGACCCACCCAATCATATATTTTAATGACCGCAATATTATGACTATGCAAAGATAGCATATTAATTTGTACGGTATATTAAATGTGGACTTGCATGAAAGGTTTGACGTGGTATATATCAGCTGTCGCTGTATAATTTGAATTAAAATTCTCTAAATGTAATTGTAGGATGAGAAGACCCTTTATTTTAATTTATATCGGTATTTTTACTAAATTTTATCTTTTTTGGGGGTGGGGGGATTGCTAAAAATATTAAGTAAATTCTTCTTATTTATTTAAATTAATTAATAATGGTATTATATTGGTCATAAAAATAAAGTTTCATGTTTTAGACAATTGTACAATACAATTCCATAATATATAAGGTTTGATAATCAATTTACTCTAGTATTTATAAATTTATATAATAATATTTAGCACCGCGTCTTACTACCCGTTCGGGTTATACGCTATTTATAAATTAAAGATTTATTTATATATTGTTATAATATGTGAGGTTTTAGTTAGCACAGTAATTTTTGCAAACTGAAACATTCTTATCTTACAAAAACCTAAATTTGAGTTAATTTTAAAAGCATTATATTTTTCTCCCATCAGCCTGAATGATATATAAGAGGGAGATATACAAGGGGTAAATTAGCCATCTTTCTCTCACTTTTCTCCCTCTCACATAACCAACCCCATTAAACCATTCACGAGGGGCGACTCGTCCAAAAACTCCATTTCCACATCAAATGTTATGCTTGTCAGAACCAATGTGCGTTTAAAAAATAATGAAAAAGGCACTCAGATAGGGAAAGCGTCGGCTGCCAAATCAAAGTCACGTCTCGCCGAACCCCTCCCTTCCTTCCTAACTTTTCTGGAAGCCTGGGTGTTATTTCAAAAGTGATGTGCGGAAACTACGGCAGAGGTCCCGGGATCTTGGCTAGTCGCCAGCAGCAACCAGTGATGAATGAAATTAACATGTCTGCCACTGCTTGAACACACACGCACGCGCGCGCGTGTTCGCGTCATGTGTTCCATTGCACACTGCGAGTTGGCTAAGTCGAGAGGGAATGCCATCAACCTTAAATAAATAGATTGTTTTTATTCTTAGCTAAGATAAAGCTGTGTGGTTTTATGTGCTTTAAATAATTGAAAAATGACACCTGGACACGGAAATTGAACCCGGAACCTTTGGCTTAGTACGCCGATGCCATAACCACCGAGCTATCCAGGATCTGTTATCCGATAGCTTGTGATATTAATTGATCACACATTTGTACGTCCCATCACAAAATCTGCCTTAAAATTTTGAGCGGAGAATGACGCTGGGCACAAGACAATTTTTGGATTAGAGCATCGGCGTACTGAGCCAAAGGTCCCGGGTTCAATTCTCGTGTCCACGTGTCTTTTCCAATTTAAATAATATATTTATATACGGCTATAACCGTTATTAACAAATAAGCTAATAAATTCAATATTTAATCCATCAGATTTAACACAAAAGTTAGTAAAATCTTAATTCAAGGGGAATACATGAGAAGAATAGGCCAGGAAAATAAAATACTTACTAGCGTGGAAAGAGGATGGGAAATCCCACAGTGAAAGATTTGATTCTCAGTCGGGCGTAATGGGTCCAGTTTATTTTAATTCTCTCTCGAAGTAAGTGCAAGTGAAATTCCTTTAAATGTATATGTGTATAAGTAAACCAACCCTAACGTCCCCATGCCATATGTATTAAGTGGTCACTGTGTCTTGGGATGTTAGAGATAACACATTAATTCCGTTTTCATTGTTTAGTGTCAAGAGGAATAGAGTACCCTTAGGTTTAACTAATTATATTTGTATTAAATTTTGTGCTAATATGAATATTTATCTTTTTAGTGCTAATGAACATTTAGTAGCTATTTAATGATTGACATATATTGCACTGTAATGTTAAATTTTAGAAGTCAGAGTAGTACAATTTTGGAGCTTGTAAAACTGTCTATGGGGACCTTTAGTTGCCATTTGCCTAATGTATAATGTAATAAATAGCTCGTTAGGATCTATGGAATACATTTTCTAATTAATATACAAAATATACACTAAACCAATTTTTTTTACGTAACTTCAAACTTTTTTTTGTGTGAGGACATTTGTCTACTTCGGTGGTCTTGGGGTAAAGTGTTCGCCTCAGGACCCGTTGTTCGTGGGTTCAAACCCAGCCGGGGTCGACGAATTTTACTTAAGCGATAAAAATGCGTAGCACAACTTCCTTCGGAGGGGAAGTAAAGCCGTCGGTCTCCGTCGATTGTGGCATGTAAAATAACTCTGGAAGGTATGTGAAAATACCTTTCCCGGCAAAATTGGTAGGCTCTTTCGCTCTCTCTCATAGAAATTATCGTGTGCTGATATAACCAGTCAGCTTAGAAAGTGCACGTTAAATACCATTATATATATGGCAGTTATGATTCATATAAAGTTATATAAACACATTATGAGCTAAATTCAATGTTGTAAAAGGTTTATGAGTTATGACGACGGTTCCCAACCTTTATTCGCTTGCGTACCGCTTGGCAGCACATTTCCATAAATTGTGCTCTTAATCTTAGCAAAATATTTAATTACTACAGTAATAATTTCTAATTTATTCATTGCAACTGAAAATAAATTATGTAATAATGGGATTAAAAAACAGTGTAATAATTATAGGATGAAATATATTTTTACATTCAAAAGCAAAAGTTACAATAAAAACTAACACATTTAATTTAGTTATGAATAATTATAAAATATTTTATGTTTGAAAATGAAAATTTTCTCAAGGTCAAATATAGAAGAAAACTCGAACCTTCCCTCGTCATAGTGTTTAGTTAATTTCATGACTGATCTTTTGTCTTACACTGCTGGCAAATGTAGCTCTTTCCGCCATTATTCGAATATTTTCGTTTCGCGTACCTTCAAACTTCCTTGCGTGTACCCCCGTGGGCACGCGTACTATCTAGAGTAACTATTTATTACCCTCAATGCTGGGTATTTGGAGGTTGGGGTTCGAAGCCAGCTGGATATGACGTTTTATTTTTCTTTCCAAAATAGTTTCCCTCTAGCCCTTCACTAAAATTAGGGACAGCCCCTCTAAATCTTATGTTAAGAATCCCTACGCCATTATTATAACTATACTGATAGTTCTGACAGGTAGTAAGACGTAGTGCAACAAATAAAAGTAATTTTCTACTATAGACTGTTGTCATGTTTAATGTTTACTTATTTATCCAATGCCTGTAAAGGTAAACAGGAAGAACTAAGAAAGCGTAATACGTTAAGTTGTGTGATCTGAAGATTTCCCATAGCCACTTCAGCGGCCGAATGGTTTAAGGCGTCACACTCATGCTGGTCTAGCCTACTGATGACGGGGGGATCAGGGCTCGAGTCCCGGTTGGATCTACTGAGGGTGATTTTCCCTAATAAGTTTTCAACTCTCCTTCTACGCAAATGCAGGTAGATTCCTATACAATGCTTTCTTCCTCGTCCATACCTGATTATAGTAGTTAAATAGACGTATAATCTGAACCGGAAGAAAGAAGAAGTGATTAAAGGAACTGTCACTTTTTATAGATAATATCAATTACCAATAATAGTAATAATTATAATGCTATTAATGTTGATCGCAAAAAGCTATATTCATATATTTTAATAGGTCCTTCCTATGGAAATTAGATTGTATTTACCCAATTCCAGCACTAACTCAACACATAAACTATAGACCATAAAATACACTTGTATTTTAAAGGAGTCGAACAAGAAACGTTTAGTTCACCTGACTCTGCGGTTCAGTGCTTACATTAAGTGTGAGGCATTTGGTTAGTAAAGTTGATTTTAGCACATCAGTTGATTTAGCTTTGAATAAATGAGTTAGCATTAGCTACACATTTGTGTTTATTACCATAAATATGTACTACAATCCGTTCAACTTGAATAAGTTTTACCATTGTGGAATAATACACGGTCAGCTTGCTAACTTACAGGGTAAGTATACGAAGGAGACACTAGAAATAACTTTATCTGAATTTTATGGGATCCAGTCCAAATCGGGTACTAATCTAAATTAGGGACAATCTGTAAGTATGGGAAATTTTCCCCTTTGGGGAAGCAAAAAATTGTATACACGCAAAATATTGTGGAAATAGCACATATGTATTTACATTATGATATAGTATGAGGAATAAAATGAAATTTTATGTTACAAACAGCAGAATAAGGTCTACAACCTGTTTTAAAAAATCCAAAATTGTTTAAGATTTGATGATCGCTTTCAAGCCCAAACGATTCAACTTTTTTTTACCAACTGTAACACTAGTAGTATATTTTGCAAGATATGAGTGTAATCGGAGCTTTTCAGTTATTATTAATAAAGCTTATTTTGGTAAAGGTGTGTTCCAAATACAATTTCGGTTAGTCACAATTCAGATAAACATGTTTCTAGTGAATATACTTTACTTTCACATTATACCGGGATCACAATCAACTTATCGTTCACTTAACGTAAAGATACTAGTGTGTTATCAGGATTCGCGTAACGTAACTTAACAGTTCTACCAAAACAAAGACGGATTTGGACAGTTTGAAAACAAATTGTTCACTATAGTTAAATCCATTCGTTTAAGGCTGATTAAGCTGCAAGTACTTGCAATGGATGTTTACTAGATATACAAAATAAAGAATAAGAAGAGTCCACATTATTTTAGGGTTCATAAGGTGCGGACAAAATAGCTGTAGCCAAAAAGTGATCTGCAAGCTATAAATAAACAAATGAAGTACTACATCGCTGTCCCTCGCAACATGATTGGCTTGCTAGAACACGTAACAGCCTTCACTTAACGTTCACATAAGGTAAAAACTTTCCCCTGGACATCTCTTACATTAAGTTAATTGCATTGTGATGGCTTCCATTAAAAAATATGAGGATAACCTTTACACCACGTTACATGAACATTAAGTCAGAGTTACGTGATCCCGACATAATAGCGCTCAGCTTTTCCAAGCAGTCCTGTGAAGGGTTGCTTAGCAGAAAGGGGGTACAATAGAATCTCTCTCACTGGGAACAGGTGGGATGAGACATTCAGAGCAAAAATATATACGATAAAAGGAGAATATAGACTGGCCCGAATCTCAGTAGCGTCCAAATCCAACCAATGGTTTTTTCTATGTATAGCTTCACGTCATCGCCTCCTAACAGTAGCACATGTGCCAATGTTACGAGATCACCATTTGTAAGAAAAAGTTATAATAAATTGAACTATTGATCTGTTTCACACTTGAAGAAGACAAGAGAAAATAAAAAATTCATTATATATATATGTGTTAATTACTTTTTTAACACTTTGGTTTGTTTGTTGTCAGCCTTGTGGCTTAATTCCCGTTCGGGATATCTTATTATTTACACTAAAAGGATATGTATTAGTAGGATATAATGTAGAGGTAATGTACCCGCATTTCCGTAGATTGAAAGCGAGAAACGATAAAACCAATGTACAGTTTCAAATTCATCAAATCAATATTTCTTATATATATATATATATATATATATATATATATGTATATATATATAAATGCCGGTACATTACCTCTACATTATATCCTACTCATACCTATCCTTTTAGTATATATGTACACTTATTACTGATTAAGAACATAGTGTAGGCTACTTTTTCTTAAATTAACTGCTGAATATGACTAGACTACTATAACAAAGCACTTGTTTTTTATTTGAGGGTTTAACATAAACTTTTGAACAACATCCTTACAGTTGGAATCGAACTAAACTTTTTATCTTAGCCTGTTATTAAAACAAGAAAAGAGACCACAGTTATTGCTCAGAGAGTGTATCTGTATATTATTGATCCGATCAGTCACACAATACATTTTCCTTGTCTATGCGCAGCTAACGTGTTTATATTACAACCATTTTAAACGCAAACTCATCCACGTACACAAATTACATTAACACAAAACAACATTAGCGAGGTTTTCATACAAACTAAATGTTAGTTTAATCATTACATTCCTAATAACTTTGTAAAATAGAATCCGGTTGGTACAATTTCGAAAGTATTTGGTGAACAAAGTGAACAAAAGCTTAAATAAATAATGTTATCAGAAAACTGATCCATAGTGATAGAAAATTGAGTTGTTCAATTCTATTGTAATAATTTAGTTTTAACAATAATATTTTAAAGTAATTTCTAAAGACATTATGTTCTTCATACAGAGGATAGTGTAGATAGACTACGCTTTTTTTTTATCAGTACCTGATTATACATATCAATCACTCAGTAGAAGACCAGGAAATTTCCAGACGGAACAAACTCTTTTGGCATAGGCTAAACAAATGCTACGGAACTCCGCACGGACTTTCTCACTCTATTGGTTAAAAAAGAAAATATTTACTCAAAATTCGTAATATAATGTACACTAGCGAACCAAGAACAAATTGCACAATACAAAGATAAAAAAAATGACTCGCGGTTTTAAATTTATAATTACCCCCCTCCCCAACACGAAAATCCAGGATTCACCCCTGTGTTGTACAATATTTTACCTACGAGGTTAAACGAAAAACTACATCAACTTCTTGAAAGACTTACTCGTTTGCTTACTCGATGGCATTAGAGAATTATTGCGTTCAAACTTAAGTAGTATCTATGTACAATTAAAAGCCCACAAAATTGTATTAATATATTTCCCAATATTTAAGAAATTATTGGTTTTATAAAAATATATTTCAAATAATTTATTTTTATTTTTAATAGTACTAAAATTTTACAATGATAAGTTATATAGTATCTCAAATAGTTGCGAAGATATAGAAATTTTTGCTTCTGTAAAGAACCCTAAAAGTCATTTTCATGGGAAAATGTAAAGTCATTTTTTTTATAATCTTAATCAACTCAACGCCTAGATACGAATTTTAATTAAAATCGTTATGGCCGATTTTGAGAAAAAAGAATTTTTCTCTTTTCACACTTTAGTAAACTGCTCTTAAGTTTAGTGTCAGACAGACAGCATTGCAAAAACAACTTTTTAGCGTTAGGGGGGTCATCAAACGTCGACATCCATCAACATCTCGGTTACATTTTTGTACAGTCGTAATACTTTACCTTAAATTGTTGGAAAAGTTAAAAAATATATTATACATTTGCTTATAGCTTGAAAACTATTGGTTTTATACAAATATATTTCAAGTAAAGGATGTTTATGATAAATAGATCTACATGTATGCAATGATGAGTAATTTCATATCTCCAAGACTTATGGAGACAAATTAAAAATTAGAATTTACGAATCAGACCGGAACCGTTAAAGTCAATTTGACGAAAAGTTGAGAGTAGCCATTTGGTTTGTAATATTGATCAAAGCTTAGAAATGAAATTAAAATATTTAGAGCCAAATTTTGATAAAAATTGATTGTTTCCCTCTTTCCGTCCTTAGGGAACTACCCTTAATTTTAGGGATGGATATCCAATCCCCAAAATTCCTCGAGGCAACCCTATGAAAACCCTAGATATATTCCATTCACGGTAGGAATTACTCTCTGAAAGGTCTTTTTTCCTACCAATATCCTACTATATAATAGATTTATGGTAGGGAAAAAGGCCTTTCAGAAGTCAATTCCTACCGTGAATGGAATATACCAAGTTTCAGCCCAATCGGTAAAACAGTTTAGGCTCTAGCCCGAGGTACAGACTGACAGATGGCATTGCGAAAACCACTTTTTAGGGTTCGGGACATTCATCAAAATCTCGAGTTCGATTTGTTTGACGATCACAATACTTTCTCTACCTGTCATGTAGCGAGAAAGTATATATATATATATATATATATATATATATACACAAACACATATATAACATGAAAATTGACACAGGATATTTGTTTTTGGGGAAAAAAACTCATTTTGGGTAGCTTAGGCATAATGATGACTGTATTTCAAAAGCTAGAAATATTTTTTAAATGGCCATAACAATTTGATTCCAAAAGGGTATCTTGGCAGTGTTTGACCTGACAAATAACAATGTTTCCTTGGTTCCGGGTAAAAATTCGATAAAAGACTGTTTGCTCATGGGTGATTTTTCAAAATTTGAATTATTTTGAAAATGTCTATAACAATTTTTCTTAAAATGTATATCTGGAGAGTGTTTTAGATGAACATGAAAAATTAAGCTTTATACTTGTTTTGGGGGAGGATATTCGATTTTGGGTAACTTACTGATGACTGTTTTTATCATCATTTTGACAAATTAAAAAAATAGCTTTAGTGATTTGGTCCAAATAGGTATCAAGGGACTATTTTAAATTATCAATAATAATGTATCTTTATTAATCTAAGATAAATTAATTTAATTTAATTTTCGACAATATTTAGAAAATTTGTATTTTTTTAAATATGACCTTGAAAATTTAATTCAAAAAGGTAGTTTGGAAAAAGTAATTTTGTTTAAATTATATATCCTAGGAGTGTATTACATGAAGAATAGCAATGTATACTTATTTTCCGATAAAAATTGATTCATAGGTAGCTAACACATGACGACTATACTTTTAATTAAAAATATTTCAAACGTGGCTTTAGCTTTTTTGTTAAAATTGGATATCGAGGCAGTGTTTTACATTATAAATAGCAAGGGCGTAGAAAGGCCTGGGTCAGGGGAGAAAGGGGTCCGGATCAACCCCCTCCTCCTTCCCTGGAATTTGATGAAGCTACCATACCAGGGTTCATATAAACGTATACAAACTGTTAAAGGCTAAAAGTATAGTACAATTTTTTAGCGGACCTCCACCTAAAAAGATTATATTTCTACGCCCTTGGAGTTTTTCCAGTGTTCATTTTTCCAGTGTTCATAAGTCCAATGAATATTCTAGAAATTAAGTTGATAATAAAGTATCGACGTCTATAATAACACTTTGAAATATCGTTTCTCTTGAATAAACACCTCGTAGAAAATACTCGTCGATTTCAGAACGTAGAAAGGACAAAAACAACAGTTTCGAAATCTATCACCGATATCCACAACACCAGCCCACCCCATCAATAATATTATCTGATGAGGTACTTGAAGAACAGGTGTAGATTTATTACTGTGGATCCTATATCACCTCATAGTTGTGTAAACTAAACCAGGGTTTGTAAAGTCTGTTCACCGTAGGAATTGTTTTCTGAAAGGCCTTTTTCCCTACCAGATATATATTATATAGTAGGATATTGCTAGGAAAAAAGACCTTTCAGAGAGTAATTCCTACCGTGAGTGGAGTATACCTGATTTCGTGTACTAGTGCACCGGAATGAACGGCCCAGTCAATGTTTTTAACTAAACTCTCTTGAATATTTTTAGGTATACAATCGACTTGTTGATTTTTAAACCTAGAAAAAAAAACTTAATAGACTCAAAGAAATCCTTTTCAAATTTGAAAATACCCTCCATTTCGTTAAGATTCTATGACTTGCTTTACCACGACCGGTATTTACTACACCAAGTCATGATATATCATTAAATAAGATAGTGAATATTATTTTATCACGGGAAGAACATTGATCTGTTCATATTCTCTTTGTCATTGAAACATGGCTATTAGAGGCATGCGATGTACAACATTTTTATTGTTCGTTCACGGTAGGAGTTTACCCGGGAAAGGACTGTTTTCCCTACCAGAAATCTATTATATAGTAGGATATTGGTAAGAAAAAAGACCTTTCAGAGGTAAACTCCTCCCGTGAATGAAGTATAGGGCTACGTTCTCCTTGACCCCTCACTCCTAGCCCGTTCGTAGGACACCCTGTTAGTAAGTTTTTGGTCCCAGAGACTCAAGTTACACGGAATATTTCCAACGATTTGAACGGAATTAATAAAATATAAATATCTCAAGGCTATAAGTTTACACTTCAGTTTAGTTCGTCCTAAAGAAGTTAGCACCAGAAGAAACATTTAATTGAAACAATAACAGTCATTCCGGTACCTTTCTCATATACCCGTATCGATTAAAGTGCTTGGTGATTGAATGGGTGCAAAAGTGTTACTAACATCGAAGTTATTTGGTTTGCTGTGGATAAATGTTAATTAATACCTCACAATCATGATCAAAACCTTTTTGAAAAATCACCTCCCCTGAGAATCAATGATTTGGAGTGTTTATCCAGTGTTTTTTTAATCCCTAGGTGTACCCTTTCAAATTTTTATAGGATGGACCTTATAAACATATTTTTCTGTGGCAAAAAGCGCTCATATTTTGCTATTTGATTTGTGTTATTTTATGGGTATTAATAGTACCTATCCTGTTTAGGTGGCGGCGGGGTCTAAAGCGCTGCTCTCGTAGGCTGTCGATGACGGAGAGGTCGAGTATGTATCACGGCGTGTTACTCCTTGTTGAAGTTATAGCCTGCGCATACTCAGTCAAATGGGGTAAGGGTGGGGAAGGAAGCATTTTGGAGGTAATCTACCCTCATTTGCGTGGAAGGAGAGTGAGAAACAGTTTGAGGAACATTACCCTCGGTAGGCCCAACCGGGATTCAAACCCCAATATCCTCTTCATCAGAAGGCTAATCTAACACGAGAGTGACGCTTTGAACCAATCGGCCACTGTATCGGGTGAGATCAAGGTTCAAATCCCGGTCGGATGTACTAAGGGTAGTTTTTACAAAATGGTTTTCTACTCTCCCTCCACACAAATGCGGATGCACTTCCTCTAAATATAACCTTCCTAATCCCTAACCCCATTAGTGTAGTAATTATTTGTAACGGGATGTGTTAGAAGAAAACTGTAAATAAGAGATGCACCAGCATCTGCCTAAAAGGGAGAATGAAAGTGACTTATTTTTATCAAAAGTATACTTAACTGAAGGTAAACTTCAAGCGCCAAGATCCCATGTTGAAATTATAGGCGCCAGTCGAAACCTCTGGCACTTCATTGCTGATGGTCCCTCAGACTATACAAATAGAGCGTACATACCAAATGTCATAGAAAGGACAGCTAGAAAAGCTACTTGATCTAGTTTCACGTATTCATGCCTCCAGTCACGTGATCTGAAGCTGCCGCCTTTTATAAAAACAGTAGGATCTAGTTAATTCGACAATGGTTAATTTTAACCAACCAGGATTCCCCACGAAATTCCTATTTTAATTAATGGTAGAAAAACAGCATTTAATTCGAATTTTAGAAGTAAATATTTAAATAATTTGAAGTCTATTTTTTGTTAATTTATTCGAGTTTTAACTTAACGATTTTGATTAAATCCCACTTATATTCCAAGAACACGACATAATAATAATAATAATAATAATAATAATAATAATACATAGCACCGTGTCTTACTACACGATCGAGTTGTACGCTGAGCACGAGATATAAAGTTGACAAGTAAGGGATAAAACTGGAAATTCTGCACCGGAGGCTAGAATGTTTCCTAAGACTAATTTTTGAGGTTATTCATTTATTGTGTACCAAATGTCTGGATAATATAAAAATGATTATTTCGAATTTTGGATGCATAAAATCTTTTTAGATGGCCCTTGTACTTCGAATTTAAAATGTACTTCTGTACTGTCAATATCTTTAAAATAACAATAATTTATATATAAACATTTTCTCCAAATTGACCGCAAAAATCTATGTTTGTATTTTCTAAAAGGGCCTTCTTGGTACCCGTTCGGGCTGTACTTATAAGTATACATTAACTACGCAAGTGGAGTAAGGATCAGGAAGGTGTAATTTTAGACGAAGTGTACACGCGTTTGGGTGGAGATATGACTACCATATTTGTGAGAGAGAAAAGAAAACATGTTGAAAAACTTGCTTATTTTCATTTAGAATATAAAAATGGTATGATTTTTATGGTATAAAGAAATTGAGAGTAAAAAACTAGTTATATAACCATAAAATAAGTATAACGATATCTCAAAACAAACACACCTCTTTGAATAATAGTTCCACAGCATGTGTTTAAATTAATTACACAGTGACTAAGGCATTCATTAAACTGCCCCATTCATCATAATAGCGCCCGTACACCAAAATATTTACTGACTAGCAAATGTGTGCAAGGAAAAGAAACTTGGCGCAAAATGAAAGAACAGTGTTCATAGCGCTACCTATTAGAGTCTCGAGAAACTAGTTGTGTGTAGTTTCTTTCACTATATTCAAACGACAACGCTCCTTTTAGATGAACCAATTATAAGACATAACCACTTAAAATATTATTATATTCATTGATTTCACTTTTATATTATTGGAAACATCAACCCTGACAATCTCACATTTGAAAAATATCCGCCCAGACTTATATTTTACATCTCAAAAAGAGGACATTTGAAAGTAAAAGAGGACGTATAGTGTTAACCTTGAATGAAAGAAGAGTGGAAAATCATTTAGGGTGCAAAGGTATTAAAATATTTTAAAAAAGTCCTCTCAAACCTAGAGGCGAGGTTGTAGGATACTTATCATAAGTCCCACCTAGGATCGAACCTCAGACGCCTGTACCTGTAGCTTACCTCCTAAATGAAGGGGTTAGTGATGTTATTATGTGCCACGGACTGGCCTCTGGCGTAGCTTGCTTGCCTGAGTTTTCAAGGCTACTACCTTGAGCTTTCTGACAACCAACCATTCTTCTGCGCTTTATTTTGAACACAGCGCAGGCTTTTGTGAAGGACAAATATGTGCTGCCGCCTGCCACACGGTGTTTCGAAAACATCAATACTCTCTACAGAACTAGATAATTGGTTCCCAATATTGTTCATACCACGGACCCCCTGAAGTCATAATTCTTCGCGGCCCACCTAATATCCCCCGCCTCACCAGGTGCTGATACGCAGGTTTCCTAAACATAAATACATACTATATGTAGGGCAAGAGAATTGTAACTGCTGATACGCATGTTTCCTAAACATAAATACATACTATATGTAGGGCAAGATAATTGTAACTGCTGATACGCATGTTTCCTAAACAGTTTGTTTCCTAAACAGTAATACTATCTGTAGAGCAAGAGAATTGTAACTGCTGATACGCATGTTACCTAAACAGTAATCCTATCCGTAGAGCAAGAGAATTGTAACTGCTGATACGCATGTTTCCTAAACAGTAATCCTATCCGTAGGGCAAGAGAATTGTAACTGATGATACGCATGTTTCCTAAACATAAATACATACTATATGTAGGGCAAGATAATTGTAACTGCTGATACGCATGTTTCCTAAACAGTAATACTATCTGTAGAGCAAGAGAATTGTAACTGCTGATACGCATGTTACCTAAACAGTAATCCTATCCGTATAGCAAGAGAATTGTAACTGCTGATACGCATGTTTCCTAAACATAAATACATACTATATGTAGGGCAAGAGAATTGTAACTGCTGATACGCATGTTTCCTAAACATAGATACATACTATATGTAGGGCAAGAGAATTGTAACTTCTGATATGCATGTTTCCTAAACATAAATACATACTTTATGTAGGGCAAGAGAATTGTAACTGCTGATACGCATGTTACCTAAACATAGATACATACTATATGTAGGGCAAGAGAATTGTAACTGCTGATACGCATGTTTCCTAAACATAGATACATACTATATGTAGAGCCAGAAATTTGAAACTATTAGAAATAATGTTTATGTGAAGATCATATAGTAATAGTTACCTTAGATGGATACTAGACTGGATATCATATTTAAAAGTAGTTGCAGGGCTAATAATGGGAAACCACGTTGTCGTTATCTTGATTTCAAGAGGTCAATCTTCCCTATAATATAATACAAATTTCGTTACGCTGGTTAGTCGAGTTTGCCAGTAGTTCTTACTTACCCCAGCACACCACCTTTCGATATATCTGAGCGGGAGGAGATTTGGCAGCAGTTAACCGAAAGAAAGAGAGAGAGAAGATAAAAGATCACCAAAAGACCTTTACTTTCTTCAGAGATGGTATTGGGTGTAGTGTACACGGTGGAAATAGCTATCCTAGCCGTTCAGTGGTTTACAAGGCAAGACCCACATTCCTGTCGTGTTTGGCCCGCGGGCGGACAGCGGGCCAGCTAGTTCTGAAGATATGAACGTAACGGTGTCTGGCTAGTTGTTCCGTTCTACCTATAAACAGAAATAAAACCGCCATCCATAATTAAACTCCTCATCCATGGAGTCGTACACATTGGAAGTGTGTGGGGTCAGCAACCAAGAACCTGAATAGAGGACCTGCTACACGGAGCCGCACCGCACCAGCGCGGACGAATCTTCTAGAGAACATTGTTACACAATTCAGCGGTTCGGACCATGTAGCCACCTACCACAGGAAATACATGCTCGGGAGCTTCCGAACTTTGTTTTCATGCTAACCCCTAAGCACTGTAGGGATGGGCGAAACAGTAATTATTCACAGTGCTTGGCAGTCACTGTTATGACAAATATTCAAGAGCTTGGGATTATTATGAGTAGAAAATCGAACTAAACGCATTTACTGGGAAAATATTTACTCTAATCTGTAAGAAGCAATTAAAAAGATTAAAAAATCTGAAGCTATCCCGCGTTCCTTTCTATCCCATCTTACCTTGAAGTGCCCTTTTTAAATCAACACAACACCCAGTCCCCAGGACATCAATTCGTCACTGTGAGTAGAAGCTCTAATCTAATCTATTATACATTTTTAAGCCATGACTGGAGTCTTAACTCAAGGATAAAAAGAAAAATAAGCATATAAGCTACCGATTTAAGTAGGAAGAAACTTTTTTGATGTTACCAATGATAAAATTTTAGTATATTACTCACTATGCCATTAGGAACTAAGAAGTGCATTGCCCCACTTACAAAAGTAAACCATCTATCCTTATCTTGGGCTAGTTCTATCCAGCTCACCTCATTACACTCTATCCCTATCCTGAGATACCTATATCCAGCCCCCCCCCCCCTCATTACACCCTATCACCATCTTGAGCTAGTTCTGTCCAGTCCTACTCATTACACCCTATCTCTATCTTGAGCTAGTTCTATCCAGTCCTACTCATTACACCCTATCTCTATCTTGAGCTAGTTCTATCCAGTCCTACTCATTACACCCTATCCCTATCTTGAGCTAGTTATATCCAGCCCTACTCATTACACCCTATCCCTATCTTGAGCTAGTTCTATCTAGTCCTACTCATTACACCCTATCCCTATCTTGAGCTAGTTATATCCAGCCCCCCCTCCTCATTACACCCTATCCCTATCTTGTACTAGTTCTATCTAGTCCACCTCATTAAACCCTATTCCTCAAAGAGCTAGTTCTATCCAGTCTACATTATTACATTCTATTTCTATAGAGAGCAACCTATTTTCAGTCCTCCTAATTACACCCTATGCCTATTTTGAGCTAGTTCTATCCATTCCACCTCTTTACACCCTATCTCTATCCTGATCTACCTATATCCAGTCCACCTCATTAAACACTATCTCTCTCAGGTCCATTATAATGATATCCTCCTGAACAAGGTTCTAGATTTTCCCATTAGCGCTGTATGACCTGCCCACTGTAATCTGCGAGATTTGACTATCCTAACAATGTCTTGCGATGGGTACTCAGTACAGGGTATGTAACTCATCATAATGTAACCTTCCGCAATTGTGAAAGTGAACAGATCCAGAAAGCTCAACGGATGAATACGTGAAAGCAGACCTAGTTTTTTCTAGTATTCAGATAAGGTTCCTACGACGGGAAATGGTGTCGGAGCTGTGCGTCATGAAGCTTCTGTCAGCCTCTTTCCGCACTGGCTAAAAATAAAACCCACTCTGCTCTGTATCGCTGGCAGTCAAACACAGTAAGGTAACGTCATCCTTGGGCAGACATCCAAGACACAACTTGTAGGTTACAGGACCAAGCCAGAAAACAATACACAACATTTTGTTGCGCACTAACTATGTTCTGTAAACAAACATCCTCGATTTGTTGGCGTCGTGCCGTCATGGTCGGTTTCAACACACGCAGGTGGTGCTGTTGACGACACTGGTTCGATTCTTATCAACTCTAAGATTGTGATCCATAAACCACGAAACGCTTTTTTTCTTACTTTTTTTTAAATATTCCAGCCACTATCCCATGTAGCAAGCAACTTAAAACTTAGTTTAAGCCCCTTCCCTCTCCAATAGATTTTTTTACACCGCGTCTTACTAACCGTTCGGGTTGTACACTTATGTACCATTTACGGTAATGTTTTTAGGGACTATGAAGATTATATTGAGAGGAAGTGCACCCTAATTTGCGTGGAGGAAGAGTGGAAAACCATTTTGGAAAAACCACCCTCTGTGCACCCAACCACGATTCGAATCTCAATCTCCCCGTTATCTGAAAACTAGTCTACTGAGAGAATTGCGCCTTAGACTACGCAGCCACCGAAGCGGGTCCCACCCAGCCGGTGTTAAGTAGCTTTTCACATCAAGAGCGAATGTAATTGTTTCATATATATTTTATAATCTATACATGCATGTGCTACATCACACGTTTCCAAGTTTGTGGGAGAAATAGCCGGCACTGGGGCCGCCCGAATGTACTAATAGTACATTGTTTACGTGGCAGTTATTTCCGTGTCCCGATGATATCAGGCGATGGTGATGATAAATATGAGGCTGTGGAGTGGAGACGCTAAACTTAACTTGAGGCTAACTAATCAAACCCTGGGGACCTTTAGGATGAGTCACCTTCCAGGAAAAATATTCATAGCAGCCGGGAATAGAACCTGGGACCCCTAGGTTGGTAGCCTGGTGCACTTACTAATATACCACGGGGTCGGTTCTTTCCTAAGTTAATAGTTAGTTATATGTAAGTAAATTAAGTTTACTAACGGTGAAAACATGAACAGTAATATTATTTTTTCAACATTACAAAGTATAAAATCTGTGTTATCTAACACTGATGTACTCACCCCGACATCTCCTCTCCGCACCCCGTGTAACGCTTATGTAAACGTTAGAGCTTAACACCTTCTCCTCTCAAGAGAGTTACGTGGTTCATAGATAGCCCCCAAAGAAATATGTTTAAAATCTTCTTGTTCAGGCTAGCTGTGTATTTTGTATTTACACTAATGAGGTAGGGATGACTGAACGAAAAGTAAAATTTTGAGGGCATGTACTTATATGTGTGTAGAAGGAACGTAGGAAACCATTTTAGGAAGTAAAAATACACCTTTGTACACTCAGTCATGATTCGAGCCTGGACTTCACCCAGTTACTGGAAAACCTGACACCTTATGGTACGATTCATGGTACAACACACTGATGACAACCAGCTTATGATGGGTCAGTAGGCCTCGGGACCATCCACACGACGCTGGTTGGGGCGCCAGCCAAGAAAAATGGCGACGGGGGAAGCCACTGACTCGACCAACTGGCTCAAAACTTACTCCTCGGGTAAGTCGGTCTGGTCTGCTTTCCCTGTCCAGTCGCAACCTGTCCAAAAAGTCAGGCCAGTGCTGTCCCCACGACGCCAGTCAAACCTGCCTATCAAATGGCCTCGTGTAAACGCGATATAAAGGATATGTTATCTGAACCAAATTCTATCAGCACACACCTTACAACTTATCTCTAGAACATGTACAAAGCTCAGTCTCTAGGACGTCAATTCGTCTCAGGTATAGGCTAACCTACGATTTACCAATGATAAAAAGAAATGTCGGTCGTCCCCGAGAATCAAGTCCGGCATTTTTAGCTCAGTAATGTGAAACGCTGCCGACCTAACCAAGCTATCGGACTGCTTGTATGTTTGCAAATATAGAATCAGAAGCGGATTTACACTGTAGGCCCACTAGGCACGGGCATAGGGGCGGCAGCTTTTGGGAGCGGCACATTTTGAATTACATTTTCTTTATTTTTTATTTTTATAATTACCCGCCTCGGTGGCGTAGTTGGCTAACGCGCTAGTCGTGTTCAGCTCGACTTCTGAGGACGGGGAGATCGAGGTTCGAATCTCGGTCGGGTGAACTGAGGGTAGTTTTTCCTAAATGGTTTTCCACTCTCCCTCCACGCAAATGTGGGTTCACTTTCTCTAATTTAAACTTCCCCATTCCTGATCCATTAGCGTAATTAGTACTTAAAGCGTATAACCCAAACGGGTAGTAAGACGCGGTGCTAAATAATAATAATATTTAAATAATTAGGTTTAAAAATTATTGACTAACATTATTGAAATAGTTCAAGTTAAAGTCAGAATGACAATATATATTTTTAAATAACTGTATTTTGTGAATGACGTCCCTCTCCCCTTCTTAATAATGTTAACTCAAGTTACTGTAGGGCATGTACCGTATATGCCTGGTTATCTTTCGTAGAGATCTTTTCTCGAATACTAAAACTTCGCGCCCCACCTCCCCCAACACCTCTTTCCACTGAAACTATCTAAAGCTCTTACAAAAAAGTATATCTGGGGGGAGGGGGAGCGCATATTACAGCTGTGCCTAGAGGCGCAAAATTTTAAATCCGCCACTGTAAATAGAATTATAATAAATAATTATGTTGATGGTGCTATCTTAGCACGCGTATGTAAGTTGCCTAGCCTCAGTTTCTTCTGAAAGGTAAAACGTACCTTGCTTCATTCCACTATGGTGTAACTTATAAGTTATCGCAAAATACTACCAGTTAAGATAATACTGCTGCCTTACAGGGCACAACTGAAGAGTACATTCACGTATCATGTTTTTAAAATGGAAGAATGTTTCTTAAACTCTGCCCAGACCATCTATTTTGGTCAAGTTTATCGATAAAATATATTCAATAATTTTTTTAAAAATCATTTTAATACGAAGGTATCCGTTTCGGTGGTAGAATGGTCTAAGTAAACTGTCACTCTTGCAAAAGACTGGAATGACAATGACAGGGTTCGAATCCATGTAGAGCATAATGAGTTTTTTTTTTTACTAAATGATTGTACACTTTCTCTTCCCGCATATTCGGATACACTTCCTTGACGTTAAACCTTCCTCATACCCAAAACATTAGAGTAATTAGTAGATCCTACATATGTTAAATCCTTAATAGGTAGTGAGACCAGGTGACCAAAACTACAATTAGGGTAGGTATACAGTGTAATATAATGCGGTAGAATTGTAAAATAAAGTTGAACCAGCCTTCACAGGCATAAAAGATGGAGTACCGCAATTTGTTGGCGGAATTGGAGGTGATTGGGGCGATGTGGGGGGGAGACATGTTGGAAGGAGGACATCTTGCTTTGTGGAGCCAACCAGGATTCGAAACGATTGAACCTCAACCTCCAAGGTCAGAGAGTCAGATCCATTAAAGATATGTTTAACATGTCAAACCGGCTATTACAATCTGGGTTGTTTTATAGTAAGAGTACTGCAATAATTGCCATGCAAACAAGTAATTTAGTATGTTGTTTACACAAAACAACTTTACAACTACGCATGCCATTAGAAGAAAACAAGAAGAAATTATTGAATGAAAAAAACCCTCATTGTTGTTATGATTAATAGCAATTTTATTTTATTCAAGTAACTCATTAGATAACATAGAATACTTATGGATAGCTCGTTTGTTTGTGAATTTTGTGATAGTTTTTATTTTGGTAAAATCTTTTAAAATTGCCGATTAAGTTGAAAAAATATATTTGAAAAATATTACCATATTGGGTTTCAAAACCCGGATATTAAGACTTAATTCGCTAGTGTGTCTCAAAATTTGATTAGTCTTTGGGTCACTCAGTTTAGCCAACAGTCCAGAAATCGAGTTTATATAATGGCATCTATTTTTTAAGTATATAAGTTAACTTGTTATTTTATATTTGATGATGGATGAGAAATTTAATTTATAAAAATTATGTTGAATTATGATATTAAGTAAAATATATACTTTAATAGATACTTTGCATAGTTCTGAAGTACAGTGTTTAATTTGTGTTAATGCTATTTCTATAAGGAAATGCAAGTTAATTGGCTGTGAGTAGATGTTTTATAACTGTTAGTATAAAAAGGATTTTTATGAAATAATTATAAATTTAAAATATTACTTTATTTACTTTATATTTACAGTTATTACAACAGTTTTCGAATTGGTGAAGAGACAATGTTTTTTTACAACAGATACTACACTCAATATTACAAGCACAATACTAAATTTTTAATAAACAATACTTCCCGAAGTACTAGTTTTATCTAATTTTACCATTACAATCAAATAATACAAGGTGGTAAAATTAGCAACCATACATTTTATTATTCCTCATAGCTTCCTTTTTAAATTCAAATTTAAAGTTTTGATGTATTTATAGTGAGTATCACTGCAACATAGAATACCGCATTATTTCGATTCTAAGAAGCACATTTTTTCCCCATTTAAAGGTGTTTATAAACGAGGTGCGTCTAAGAATCTATGGCGTCTTAGAATCTATGGCGTTTAAGAAACTCAGTTCCTTTTCGAACAACGCTCTTGAGGGTTCAGAAGATAATATAATGTAGGATGATGAAGATAAAGAAGGCTCAAAAGAATCAGACTCTAATATTAATTCATAAGGAGGTGATAAATAACATACCTACTGATAAATCAAGTACCAGGGTTTTTAGTAGATTTAATTCTGTAAAATATTTTCTGAGATACCCGGTATTTTAGATTAAGAGCTTTTAGCACTTTAATCTCATTAAAAAAGGGACTTAGGGACCAACATTTTCAAAAAAAGAGAATGTTAGAAACCACATTTTTTGCACATTAGAGAAAACATTTGAGACTCTGAAAAAAAATTATAATAATGTATTTATTTTCTGTATTTTCCTAGTTAAGAGAACATCTGGAATGCATGTCAGATACAATATTGATAAGATCATTAAATGGAATAAAATAATAAATATTTTCACCCTACAAGTTCTTTGTACTACATACTATTATAATTTTTAATTGTTGTGATACTAAAACTCACACAAATGCAATAAATTGTATTTAGTGCGACACCTTTCGAAAACAAGACTTCATCATAAACAGTTACATGACTTGTGTTTTAATGTTTTAAGTAAAAAAAATTTTGTGTATGGCTTACCATTAAGTCCTTATTTTCATAAAATCTCACACCAAAAAGTACAATTTGTTGGATCTTTGTTAATTCTCATTATTATTATTATGAAATAAAAAAGTTGGCCCTATAGTATAACACATTTTAGAGAAACTCCTGGATGGGAAATGGCTTACTGGTACATTTTTATTTTATTCCAATAAACTTTCGCTTGATAACAAATATAAATATTCTTTACAAAATACATGTATTCGATTGCAGATTACCATAAATATTATTATTCAATATTGTCTAACTTAATGAAAGTAACAATGACCAAAAATATAACAGATTTTAGGTATTGGAAAATAAGTAATATTAAAACTTGTGGCAGTTTTAAATTTACTAATAAAGTGAACTAAGACAATGAGGAGCACAAATTATATTTAAATTTCCACTCAGTTAACTTCATCGGGAGTAATTATTTAAATAAAATGGCACCAAAACTCATTATATTCAAACATTAATATACTCAAACAGGACATGGTCAGTTTTTAGATGAATTTGTAAGAAAGGAAAATTAATAAATGCTAAGCAATTTACCTCAACTTTTTTTTTGTAAACGTTTATAGTATTGTGCATCGGTTTACTAGTGATTTTTATTAATAAAAAGGGACTTAGGGACCAACATGTCAAAAAAGGGACTTTTAGGGACCAATTTTAGAAAAAGGGACTTAGGGATCACCCCTAAAAGCCATGTAGTTTTTTTTTCTTAGAATCAACCCTTTTTTATCCGTTGGTGGTATTGAAAAATTAAGGTACGTCTTACAATCAAAGAAATACGATAATAGTAGCATAATGACCACTTAAAAATGAGGAGTTGTACCTGAATAATGATACAATTTGTTGAATTCACAAATAAACAAAGTGTATGTAGTGACTTATTTTTACCACCTATAGTTGTGATGCAATATCTTGGTTTTCGACAGCGAGGTCGATCTTCTATAAGTCATTCAGTTCAGTTAGTCCAGTCGCATGCACACGCTACAGTTAGAGTAACAAACCTGTAGATCGTCCTAGTTCCATCGTCTTATTCAACAGTTGTTCATCGTGGATCATCGTTTCGTTTGAGTCCCTCATCTCTATAGCAGCTTCCTCCTCCTCCAACTCTTCGCTGTCCAGACCAGAAGACGACACTCGGACACCTTCCTCCTCACCATTGTCTCCTGAATATTCCTCGTCCTCGATGTCAGAACCACTGGAAGATTCCAGCACGGAGACGTTCTCGTCGAAATCGACCCTCTTCTTCAAAACCTTCCTGTGGGCGGCTTTATCAAGGTCACGGCGTTTGGAGTTGGGGCTGTCAATCTCCTCAGAGGAAGAATCACCCCCTGGAACGAGCAGAAACCTTTCCGTGTCTCGCAAACTCCTCCCTTGGGCCTCGTCTTCAGACGCCAATTCACCATACTCAACCTCTTCAGTGACGACGTCCTTGCGGTTGGTCAGCAGTGAGTACGTCGGCTCCTCACAGAGCCACTCGTCCTCCTCTGTGGAGTTCTGCCTCTGCGTGGAGGAGTCCTCGTTCTCTGTGGAGTCTAACTTCTCGGTAGAAGAATCTTCATCGTCGGTCGAAGATTGCCTTTCAGAGGAGGACGTACTGTCGCTATCATTTTCATCCTCGCTGGAATTGGGGCTTTCACTGCTCAAATAGTTGTTTGTTCGAGGAGGCAGTTCGTTTATAAACTCTTCTTCGTTTGATGGGTCGTTCGGAAAAGGATCTTGTAAATAAAATGTTTCTCCAGTTTCAAAATTTACTTCTTTGGGATGTTCTATGACGATTCTTGGAATAGGATGATGAGTCCCTATAATATTTCGCTGTGTGGATATACATTGTTTTTCTAATAATGGTGTGCTTTGTTCTGTTTCTATTTCTTCAAGAGTCATGTGAGTTCGCGATGTTTCACAGCTGCCATCGTGTTCGGAAGATCCTATGTTTGAATCACCTTCTTCGTCCCGTTCTTCTTCGGTTTCTGGGGGCTCCTCAATAATAGGCAAATTTTCGTACTCGTCCCACGACGTTGACTGTTTCAATTCATTAAAAACCACCGGGTTCTCACTATTAATCATATTCAAAAGAGTCTCCTTGAATTCCTTCATCACTTTCTCCTTGCGATCGGTACTCTCAACATCCAAATTACAAGAGAGTTTATCAAATATACAACATATTTTGTCCTGAATTATTTCTACATCTTTATCGGTGGTAATCAACGCGTCATCAATATTCTCCCAAGAACACACGCATGGTGGCGTGACAAATTTCTCGCAGCCGGAAAAACGGTTGTTTTTAAAATTCCCGTCTACGTTCCAATCAGGAAACTCGCCGGTATCGTAGTGGTCGAATAGCTGAGATGATTCGTCATAGTCTTGGTCATAATGGATACCTTCGGTCAAAAGATCGTCAAGCTCTTGACTTGAGATGCTCCAGGTGTCCCACTGGTGAGGGTGCAAGTCAGTTTTATACCTAAAGTTATTAGAACAGTTACCTCTGGTCTCAAGACTGTCACAAAATCCATTCGAGTCTAAGTTTAACTTCTGTTTGTCACTGTTATTTAGCGCGAGGTCAGGATTCTCCCGAAGACAGTCACTGTAGTAGTAAGGACACCTGTTGGATCTTGGTTCATTATTGAGAGTGTTCTCAGAGTACCGACTCTTGAGATCCGACGCAGAGCAGATGTTTTCGTCAACCTCCTCCTCGTCTATGAAGGAGAAGGCCTGCTCGACGATGCTTTCAGGGGTCCACTGCTGGTTGTTGACGTAGATGGCATCCTGGTGGTTGTTGTTGGTGAAGTCGTGGAGCTCACGGTAGGTCCCCCTCACAGATTCCTCCAGGTCGGACGGTACGTTGGGGAGGAAGGCGACGCCCTCGGGGAACTTGCGCTTAAGACGCGGGGTAAGGGCGTTGGACGCCAGATGGTCAGAAGGGATGTAACAATAGTCATTGTCTGGCTCGCAGTACTTGCCGCGCTTGTTCTTCTTCGCGCAGCCACACAGAAGACTCATTGTTCACTCGGTATCATCTACACACAGCCTCTCATTCATCCTTAACACGTCAGTTCTTAGCAAGGAAGACGTCACTCGCAAAACACTAAAGGTATAGCCGTTATAAATAAATTTCACAATTACATATTTATACTTTCATCGATCTCACAAAAACAACGTTGGTTTTAAAAAATGAGATTTTAGCAAGATTGTTTTTATATAAATACAGGTACTATATTTAGTTTTTATGTTTAATTCCAAACTAAAAATAAATAAAAGTATATTTATAAAACTAAGAAATACACTCTCCATCAAGGATCTACATCAAAGGGAATTTAAAAATAAAATCAAAGCTGACATTCTCTCAAATATTTAAAACAACGAAAATCAAAACCAATATGGACGTTCAAATTGATGGTAAGCTTCCGCAAATGAAAAGTTTTAAATACAGACTAATTTTACTTTTATTTGACAAACATAGTTTTTTATTTGAACTAAAGTGAATTAAAACTTATAATAATGCAAATGTTAAGAGATATTAACAGTGCTAGTGTGGTTATTAGTTAGCACTGCCGGGAAACATCCTCTCACGCGACACGCCCTGATGGACGGAACTCGGGTCGGGCTGAGTATCCCCGGACATAGAGCAATCCCGCGCGGTTCACACGCACTCTCGTACTGATCCTGTCTCCACCCAAAACCACCCATCTCCCCGCCCCGAAAGTGTTATTTTTACGTCCGGTCCATCCCGAACTAGAGACAGTCGGTTTGCTTGCAGCCAGAGAAAAGTTGGAAGCGCTTCACCACCAGAAATAGACCAAAAAGCACCCTCCTATCCTTTACCCCCCCCCCCCCCCCC
>CABFVX010004211.1:12677-25952 GCA_902151425.1 Timema shepardi | reverse complement strand
CCCCCCCCCCATCTAGTTTAATAGATGTTCGACTCAGGGATGGCCACTACGTTATTACGTCTGACGGTGGTATTACATGACAGGGCCTTACAGGGAGCGAGGGGGGGGGGCAACTACCCCCATTCTCCTCCCTAAATATTATTAATAGTGTCTATTCCTCCTCAATACTTAGGAGAGTAAATTGTTAAGGTCTTAAAAAATATACAGCACTGCTTCAACCTCTTATTTTGTTTCATACATTTTTAAAAATTAAATCAAAAGATTTCGATAATAATTTTTTGTTTCCATCTCCAATTTGGGGGACTTCACCCCAAACTACCACAGCTAGGAACCAAAAGTACATCTCTGTGTACGGCCCTCGAACGATGCATACCCCAGTGTATGACAGATTGCTGTTTGATCAGGCGAACTACGTTATCATGCCAGTTTTCAGAAATGTAACACATGGAACCTCCTTATTCAAGGGTACCTCGAGACACTAGAAAACAAAATATACCTACATAATGTATCCAACAAAGAGTGGAAGAAGGGACTTTCAAACGCTTTATAGCAGAGCATAAGCAATTTTATTTGCGATAAAGTTATAAAACTGTTCATCATGTGTAAAAATAAAATAATAAAAAACAGCAACGTGTCTCACTATTGGTTCGTGTTACACGCACATGTATTAACTAAACTAATGTATTAGGAATGGGGATTGTTTCAATTCGATAAAGTGTACCCGTATTTACGTGGAGGTAAAATGTAAAACCATTTAGTAAAAACCACTATCGGTGCACCGGACCGGGATTTGAATCCTGATCTTAGGGGTGTGAAACCGGTGAGGTAAAGGCTTTGTTATCTCGATTCGTGGTGAACTACCGTGAGGTATTAATTATATCAGAGATTATTTCAGAGTGACTCTTAAAATACCTGCCTTAATCTAATATTCTGGCCTTGAAATACTGGCTTTGAATACCGGCACTGAAGTATTAGTTCTGGAACAGAGGTTCTAAAACATTGGTTCCGAGACAGTGGTTCTGAAACATTGGCTCTGGAACATTAGTTCTGGAACATTGGTTCTGAAACATTGGCTCTGGAACATTGGCACCTGAAACACTGTCTCTGGAACATTGGCCCTGAAACAATGGCTCTGAAACATTAGTTCTGAAACACTGGTTCTGGAACATTGGCCCTGAAACACTGGCTCTGAAACATTAGTTCTGGAACAGAGGTTCTAAAACATTGGTTCTGGAACATTGGCCCTAAAACACTGGCTCTGAAACATTAGTTCTGGAACAGAGGTTCTAAAACATTGGTTCTGAAACACTGTCTCTGGAACATTGGCCCTGAAACACTGGCTCTGAAACATTAGTTCTGGAACAGAGGTTCTGTAACATTGGTTCTGGAACATTGGCCCTAAAACACTGTCTCTGAAACATTGGCCCTGAAACACTGGCTCTGGAACAGAGGTTCTGAAACATTGGTTCTGAAACATTGGTTCTGAAACACTGGCTCTGGAACATTAGTTCTGGAACAGAGGTTCTAAAACATTGGCCCTGAAACAATGGCTCTGAAACATTAGTTCTGGAACAGAGGTTCTAAAACATTGGTTCTGGAACATTGGCCCTAAAACACTGGCTCTGAAACATTAGTTCTGGAACAGAGGTTCTAAAACATTGGCCCTGAAACAATGGCTCTGGAACATTAGTTCTGGAACAGAGGTTCTGAAACATTGGTTCTGGAACATTGGCCCTAAAACACTGTCTCTGAAACATTGGCCCTGAAACATTGGCTCTGAAACATTGGCTCTGAAACATTAGTTCTGGAACAGAGGTTCTGAAACATTGGTTCTGAAACACTGTCTCTGAAACATTAGTTCTGGAACAGAGGTTCTAAAACATTGGTTCCAACACAGTGGTTCTGAAACACTGTCTCTGGAACATTGGCCCTGAAACACTGGCTCTGAAACATTAGTTCTGGAACAGAGGTTCTGAAACATTGGTTCTGAAACACTGGCTCTGAAACATTAGTTCTGGAACAGAGGTTCTAAAACATTGGTTCCAACACAGTGGTTCTGAAACACTGTCTCTGGAACATTGGCCCTGAAACACTGTCTCTGAAACATTAGTTCTGGAACAGAGGTTCTAAACCATTGGTTCCAACACAGTGGTTCTGAAACACTGTCTCTGGAACATTGGCCCTGAAACACTGGCTCTGAAACATTAGTTCTGGAACAGAGGTTCTAAAACATTGGTTCTGAAACACTGGTTCCGACACAATGATTCTGAAACTATGTTCCTAGAACATTGGCTCAGAAACACTGGCTCTGAAACATTTACTTTGAAACGCTTAGTATATACATATATTTTACTTTTTTAACAACTTTACCATGTAATTTTAGATACATGCATTACAAGTTCTTCTCTTAAAAATGTTAAAATTGCCTGCATTAAAAAGTGAAAGAAAAGCAAAATGTGGGGCTTGGCATTTTCCATTGAGTAAATCGCATGTACACTTTGTAAGGAAAGTATTTAGACCAATTAAGATTTGGAGTTCAATATAATGGCAGGAACCTTAGTCGTCGATCGCAAATTCCGTATAAATGTTGGACAGGAACAGCTATGGAGAGCCAGAAAGTTTCTACTAAGAAACTAATGTAAGAAAAAGAGTCAACATACTTTTTGCACGGAGCGTACACGTGATTTCTCTGGCAAGATATGTTATTTTCACTTGGCGAGTCACTTCAGAACAGAGTTCACCCAACTGTGTTTTCTGGAGATTAGTGGGAGAAATAATAAGTCATATTTCCGCACAACCTGCTTCTTTATCTAACGTTTCATTGAAAATAACTGCCCTGTATTTTATAATTAGACCCTTAAGTTATGTTTCAATCAAGTTTTTAAATTAAGTGAACGTGAAAGGATGTAAGTATAAGATTCATTATTAAAGCTGTATTTTCACTTTTATGTAGACATTATGAACCATCAAAACTACTAAGAAATTATACATTTCTAAATCCTCACTTAATATTATTATTATTATTATTATTATTATTTTAGCACCGCGTCTTACTACCCGTTGGAGTTATACGCTTTAAGTACTAATTACGCTAATGTATTAGGAATTGGGAAGGTTGAATTAAAGGAAGTGAACCCACATTTGCGTGGAGGGAGAATGGAAAACCATTTAGGAAAAACCACCCCCCGTTCACCCAACCGAGATTCGAACCTCGATCTCCCCGTCCTCAGCAGTCAAGCTCAACACGACTAGCGCGTTAGCCAACTACGCCACCGAGGCGGGTCCTCACTTAATAAATTTTACTTTAGTACACCATGTTTTAGTACCCATCCAGGATATACATATATTCAAAATAATGGGGATAAGGATAGCGTAAAGACGGTGGCATTTTAGAAGTAAAGTTCTCGTATTTACGTGGATGAAAGACGAGAACCCATTTGAGTGAAACACTTCAGTAAATCGTGACGGGGTTTGAACCTCTTCCTCCCAGACACCCACAAACAACACTAGACGAGCCTGAAGATGCAATTGCGTTGCTTCTCGACGTTCATGTGAAGGAGGAAACGTGAGGAATAAAACTCGTCACAGCAAAGTTACATAGTTATCTACATTTCAGAATGTCTTTTTACGACAGAACCACAGTCGTAAATGTGGTTGTACAAGGAAAGTTAGGAGGTTGTAAGAGTGTGTCTAATTAGGTGAGGTGATGAAGGAGTGTGGATGGTCGAGTGTTGCGTGGAGGGTGCACCATGTCTGTGAAGAAGCTATAGTCGAGCCAACGGTTGACAAACTTCTCCCGACAGTTCAAGTTACTATAGGGATAGGACACACACCAGTATGAAGGAGTGGCAGTCCAAAAAGTCACTAGATTTATTTTTATTTGCTCACGTCAAATCATAAAATAAATGATACGGCACATCGAACAAACTTTCTCCCGCTTTTATCTTAAAATAGACATTTACTAAAGACTCTAGGATCCTTTAAACGAAATAATAGGTCTATACATTGATGTAGAAACACAACACCAAATATTATAACTTAAATAATATACACTGTTACTTTATGCCAACGATTACCAACCGGGGTGGCGCGAAAGGTTTTTTTTGGGGGGGCCTCAAAAATTATTAAAAATATTATTTGCTTATTACCGAAGTCAATTATCTTATAGTCTCTCTTAAAAATATATATCTTTCTTGCCTTTATTAGTCATAGCTCAAAACCTTTAAGGTAATGAGATCTATATAAGTAATATACATGTAGCGTACACTCGAGTACACTGTGTGGACATTCCAGCCTCGGTCGGGACCCTCAGCGATGTCAGGACTCATGAGTGTACTGGGCCGCCATCAGGACACATCCTGGTGGTCAGATTGCATTTGGGCTGCCGCTACTACTTTAAACTTGAATAAAATTAATATTCTGAAAATTTAAAAATGACACCTGAACACGGGAACCGAGCCCGGGACATTTGGCTTAGTACGCCAATGCTCCAACCACTGAGCTATCCAGGAATCGTCTCTTGCCCAGGATCAGTTTTCACTCATATTTATGCACGTGTGGAAATCGTCGGCTACAAATGTGTTATTTTATTAAGATCACGAGCTATCAGATAACGCAGCCACCTTCAACTCGGTAGCTGTCCAGGTGTCATTTTTCAATTTTCAGAATATGATATCTTGATGGAGTAATCCTCACTAAAAGCATAAATAATAGTTTTGGCTATTTGATTCTTAAATAAAACTGTTCATTCAATTCATAGTTATTATTTTTATTACATTTTAATCAAAAGTTCCCGTGAGCAAATCTGAGGGCGCTCAGAATACATCACTTGTGGATTTGTTTGATGGTAGTAAATGTAAAACTGCCATGTTTGTTTCTTTGTGTTGTTTATAAACAATCTCTGAAGACATACGTAAAGTCATGTTTAATGAGATACACCAATAACGAGTGGAGGATTATTTTACAAACTTAAATATATGAATAAAGTCCTTCAACTAAGTTATAATTTTGAGCAAATTTATCCAAATATGCATGTAGTGAGAGTGGGTAGTAGTTTAGGGGGAAAACACTCAATACACGGGATATACTTGGTTTAAAACTCTTTTATTCAATATTTTAAATTGTTATAATTTGAATCGGTAGGCCTAACTAAATCTGTTAGTCAAATTTTACTAAAGAACTGTTTCTAGATATACTTGGTGTGATCAATGATCACCAAACATATTGATTAACAAATTGTGGTCCGGAAATGGGCCCATAGGAAAAAAATATTATGTGAAAGAGGTAATGAGTACAAAATTGGCAGGCAATACCCACCAGCTCAACCCTTATTTCAACATTATATGTATATAATGAATAGGGCTACTTAACCAAATAAATACCTGTCTTTTACTGCTTGGTAAAAAAGTACATTCTCGACTTCGGCTAGTACTGTAGACAGGTAGATAATAAATTGTGATGAATGATTTACACGTGCATCAAATGCTTATTAAATGTTCCGCCACTGGAAAAAAATAATTTTCTAAAACATAATAATATGGACTGTAGACAATAAGGACTTATCGTTACAGAGTTCTTCAACAAGGGCATGAAATGGTAGTTCAGTATGCAATTTTAGATATGCCTAGATTTTGGTTCAATCACGTCACGAACTTTGTTCATGTGGTTTCTTAATAGTTTATTATCTTTTATATTTTTGCTTTGTAAATTTATCCCTTACGTCTCGATTTCAATTAGTTATTTGCGGACACTATCCTCACTAATGTTATTTTGTGAAACTTGACTTCATGTGAATGAACACATTGGACAAAGTATTCAACCTTGTCCTGATACATTAATGTTTACGAACCTATTTTTGGTGCATTTGTGATTATGAAGAAGACTTTAGTTGCCAGTAGAAGCATGCTGTTCAATAAAAGAGCTTTATTTATTTCGTTAGGTCACCAACAAAACATTATTTTTTGCAAACAAAGAGTACATGAATATATTTTTAAAGCCATTTTACAGATTCAATCCAAATAAATATGATTATTTTTACAAATCCACTCGGGTTGGGAAACACTGGTCCAGGTGGTCTCTAAATTCTCACTAGGTGCATTCATCCCGATTTGCGTGAGTAAAATATGCTCAATTGCACAAATTTATTTTGCAACCAAAATAAAAATGCATATTTTCTGAAAGAGCAGATTGAGATTTACATGTTCATAAAATTTTGATTCGACTAAATCTTAGTGTCAAACAAAAACAACGTAAAATAAGTTTGTCTTGTGATACTGTCCGTAGGTCTGTATATGAACACTCTACAGGTCGCAAATCACTACGTTTTGACCCCAATATTTGTATTTGGTTCATGTGTTATCAAATTAAAACTCTATTTAAATTCATTTGGGAAATTACTATTGTTTAAATGTAAAAAAAAAAGTTGTTTTGACCAATGCGCACATTACAGTTGGGCTACGTGATATGTACCGTTATGACTTGCGACACTAACTCGGCCCTGGCTGTTGTGGCGCTCCATTTAGGGTGGTTGTAATTGTTTTCTAAAACTGAGATAAAAGTAGCACGTGATTGATAGTAAACAGAATAAAATGCTAAGCCAACCTAGCCCAACCTAACCTGCCACAACATAATATAACCCAACCCAACCTAGCCTATGGCACAACACGATCATAACTTAAAACAAGCCTAACCTACTATAAGGCAAAATGAATGGTGGGGCCAAATTCGTATTTACCCGCGAGTCTATTAACTGTTATTGTCCCTTTGGCCAGTGATCGTGGCCAAACTAAGTATGATGCTTTGGGAAAAGCGGCCCCGTGGCCCAACTGTAATGATCCTTGGCCGATTTTAGATCAAAAAGATTATTATTACTTTTTATGTATCGTTCCAGAGAGACTGATGCTTGCATCGGCTTCCTACAGGTGCTCGGGGTGGCCCTGCGGACTGATATGCCTCCGTTAGACTACTTTTGTTATAAGTAGTACACAGGGCTGGGCCGAAAGCCCACGTCACGAGCTTGCTCGTGGTGTCGGCCCAGAAATGGGTTGAGCTCTGTGGGACAGTGAGTTTAAAAGCTGACGAGTGATGGCATTGGCAGCGTGGTGGGGGGTCCGGGCTCCTGAGGTTCTAGGTCTGCGGGTCCGAGCTCCTGGGATTCTTGGCCTGCGGGTCCGGGCTCTTGGGGTTCCGGGCCTGCAGGCTGGGGCCTCGCCATTCGTGCAGTGAGCCATTTTAGAGCTCCGGTGCTAGCCTGGTCAGTTAGTGGTGCATGGGTTAGAACATGGGCTACTCCCCTCGTACGCACGAGTAGGGGGGAATCACTTTCCCACGCGCAATGGGCGTAATCCCGTTCCACTACACACGGAAAGAGTGGAGATGGTAAGATCACTTTTGTGAGCGGAAGTAAATTGCTACGGTTACCACCCTGGATAGGTGGGAGGCACGAGTCCCTGGTGTCGGTCCCACCAGTGAGTGACTGGAAGGAGAGGAGTTAATTCTCACCTCCCTGATATCCGGACTGAACCGGATTATCCCACCCTTTGGGGTACGGGGGTTGGAGCTTTTTAGGTGCTGACCTAGAAACTGCCCTGGGCTACGATGTACAGGGGCGTGTGGCGTCACTTTTGTGCCCTACCATATCACGTTAAAGTCAAAGTATCACTTCTTATGATTAATCAATCATTTCAAAGATAATATATTTTCATTCCTTTTTTTTTCGGACACTTCACAAGAAAGGTAGTTTTTCTTTGTTAAAAATTCGTTTTATAATATTTAGAGCCAATTGGAGTCAAATTTTATTACCTTAAAACATTTAAATGTTTGTTTTTTTCGAATCCTAAAATAATATTTCGCGTCGAATTAGAAATTTTAAATAAAAATTGTCCAGCAACACAATAGTGTTTTGTATTGATAAAGCTATTCTATATAAATTAACTTGGTAAAAATCCTAGTTCTATAAAAAGAAACAAGAGGCGTGCCCTTTTGATTTTGCCAAGTATTCAATTATATTTTCGTTATGATCCCAGGAATATTTCATCGTAAAGTGATAGAGAATGCTTCGTTATCCGATTATAAAGTAGTGTACGTTTGAGAATAGATAAATAGAAAATCACACATACGAATTAAAATTCATCGCAGCTGACCTTTCACCTTTGGCTCTCTACAGGGAATTAAATTTTAATATCAACATCAATATTGATGAAGCTTTTCAAACGACACTAAAATATTTGTGTTTGTGTGTGTGTGTGTGTGTGTGTGTAAAAAAAAGCTGGCTTCAAATAAAGAAGGTATGATCGTTGAATACCTCTCGTCGAATCGGGCCATTGTGCGTATTGTTTTTAATAAACCTTAACTCATCTTGAATCGAAATTGATATATATATATATATATATATATATGTGTAGAGAGAGAGAGAGAGAGAGAGAGAGAGAGAGGTATTGAGGGTACCACGATAAAGCTATATAAAAACGTTTAATGACACTTCACGAATACTTAATAAAACCCATTATTTTAAAATATAAATATAAAGCGTGATATTAGTATTTTTACAGTAGCAGCAATAAATTAAGTGCATGTTATGTATCCATTCGGGTGTACTGAGGGTAGTTTTTCCTAAATGGTTTCTTACTCTATCTCCCCATGTCAATGCGGGTATACTTCCTCTAATTTAATTCTTGCTCATCCCTATCCCAATGGCGTATCTAGTTCATTGACGTATAACCCGAACGGGTAGTAAGACGAGGTACTGAAACATTAAATTAATAACATCCGAAATCCTGGGGGATGAATCTGACGACAAGATACCGACGCGCCGCGCCACATGTTTCATTTAACTACTTGAGGAGAGCATAGAGGGCCAGGAATACCCGCCCGATGGTAAATACATCGTCAAGAGCGTCTGTTGCTGCTACAGACCCGCCGAGACTTTTATTTATTGGTGGAAGCTATAAATAATCCGGAGGTCGTTAACGTTTAAATTTTTCAATTTTGAAAATCGTTCATTCTCGGCCATCATCCGTTAAACGACACAAGCATATTGTAGCTTCAGGAGTGATTCATCGCTCCAATTTGAAGTAGAAACTTTGGCACTTTAACGAGGGTTGCTCCGCGTTCCCAAGACAAGGACGAGAAGGGGACATAGGGGGTGGAGTGACAGGTTATGGTGCGCGAGACTGCTGTTCCATCCTAACTGGCTGTTTTGTCGATTATTAAATCACCATATTGTTTCCACCATCTCCCTCAAGGTGGGAGGGAAGGGCGCGCGAATAAAGGTCAGTATTCAACAATTTTTATAACTAAACACCTTGTTTTAGCTTGTATGAATAAAATAAAGTAAAACCCTGCTAAACCTAATCACGGTTATCCGAAATTCAAGATAATCCCCAAAACATCTTTGGAAAATGGGGGTTAGGGGTGTCAAACTCAAAGTTAAAAGATAATTGTAAGAAACAATAATAATAAATGCTTAATATTTAGATGGTTTAGTCAACACAATGTGTT
Organism: Timema shepardi; assembly: GCA_902151425.1. Classification (NCBI taxonomy): domain Eukaryota; kingdom Metazoa; phylum Arthropoda; class Insecta; order Phasmatodea; family Timematidae; genus Timema; species Timema shepardi. The sequence continues at coordinate 16,454 of CABFVX010004211.1, read as the reverse complement.
TTCCTGTAAACCAATCTAAATTTTACGAAACTCTTTTAACTGTGATTAAAAATCAATGAATTATACTCGGCCTCCTCGTAGACCTTTCGGTATTATCCCAATTAATTTGAATTTTCGTTAATCTGGACAAGCTTCGGTCCTAATTAGCTCAGATTGACGAGGTTTTATGTTATATTGCTCCAAAAGATAGCATTAGTTTAGTTTTAAACTTATAGCTGTGACAATACATCTTGAATCTTTGTCATTGGGCATAGCAAAATTTGACAAAAACTTTTTTTCATTTAAAAAATGCCTATTAATGTGTCACTGTGTTCATGACAAATATTAAAAAACTGTTGGATTATACATACATACCCCACCTAATCACTCCGTTTCCTCAAGGGTTGGGCAATAGACTGTGCACATAGCTTATAAAACAACACTCCTTAATCGATCCTCACCAACTTTCTCTATCCTTTCATACTTCCTTCGCTTCAACAACATCCATTCACCAAATCATACATGCTCTTTTATTCTTAAAACTCTTAATATTTATATTTTTCACAAATTCAACTACTACATTTAGCCACATCTTTAATGGCTTACCCCTTCCTTTTGATCCAACCACTCTACCTTCATATATTTGCTTCATCCCTTGATACACACTGTTCCTCTCAACATTCCCAAACCAACGTAACACGCTTTTTTCACAGTGACACAGTGAATTCCCGCTCAAAACGCACCTCTTCATTACCGACTCCGTCCATACGAGTTTTTCTACAGACATTTTTAGACATCTCTTTCCAAACGAATTCACCTTGTTCTTGTGTATCTCCTGACAAACTCACGCATCACATCCATAGATCAATATTAGCGTTAACACACTTTTATGAAGTGCCATCTTTGCCTCTTACGATATTACAATGGATATTAATCGCTAGGGGAACTTCATGGTTACAATAATTGGGAAACAACATTGTAATTCTCTCGTTTTTGTGTGTGGTCACTTTCCCCTCAAATGTGAGTTTCGCAACGTTAGTTAGTCGAGGTTGCCAGTAATTACTTACTACCCCAGCACACCACCTTCCGACATAACTGAAAGATAGGAGAGTTGACAGCATTTAAATGAGAAAGAGTCTATAAGACCTGCAGTTCCCTCAGAAATAATATTGGGTGTAATTCATTCTTTGCAATAGTCCACATATATCCAACTACTCTTAGAGATACATTCAACCATCTGTCGATTTCACAATCTATTCTTCCATTTTTATAGAATATTCTGCCCAGATATACACACCCATTCAATTGTTCTGTTTTCTATTTGTACAAAGCTAACACTCATTTAATGATCCATCCTTATCAAAAACTATCACCTCAGTTTTGGAGATATTTATACTAAGAACCATTCTACTCCTCGCCACAGTCATACGATTTAATGCATTTTGCAAGTCATTTTCCCTGAACGCCATTAATACGGCAACATCTGCATATAGCAGCACTCTCGCATTCACGTTGTCCATTTCTACGCCAACCGCGTCCTCACTACAACCCTAATTCACTTATCCATGAATATATTGAACAACCATGGAGACATAGCACAACCTTGTCTAACACCCTGTACAGTGCCAAACCATTAGCTCAAAGCTCAATCTACTCTGACGCACGCTTTACTTCTATCATGCACCACCATAATTACATTTACTAACCATGCATCTACACCATACCACTCAGAACATTCCATAACATACTCCTATTCACCCGACCATACGCTTTCTCCACATTAATGAATGCACAATACACTTTCTTCCTTACTGCCATACATTTCTCAACCCGTATATAATTAATTATTGTAATATGTAGAAAAGTAAACTAAACGCTTATACTAAAAAAAATATCATAGTATTTATTTAGACAAAAAAATGTTATGAAAAGTGTAAAAATACTGGCCTTTACGCTCGTTCCCTTCCATTATTATTGGTATAAATGTGTTTATATTACTGTTTACATATGTCTCGTCTTCACTCGTCCGGGATATCTTCGTCTAGCTATACTAATGGGTAGGAATGAAAGTAAAGTTTAAAGGAAATGTACCCGTATTTGTGTGGATGCAGAGTGATAAGCCATTCTGGTGTAGACTCGAGCTCAGATTTTCCCGTCACCAGCCAATCAGACCAGACCACGCGCCAACCTGTGCAGATGTAAAGTTCTACACCTTATTCTCATCTTAAACCCTTCTATTATCAATTTCCTCCCCAGATATTTTTTTCCAGCCGGCTGGTTTGTTAAGTATCCGGGCGGGGGAAGTGTGACACTTTGCAATATCTGCAGATTTTTGCAACAATCATCGACTTTAACCTCGTGGTTAGTAAAATCAACCGAACCTGTTCGAAAATCTGGGGGAAAGTATTATTACTTTGTGTATAATTTATTCAAGTTGGGGATGTAAGGGACGCGAGAGAAGGTAAGTGTTTTTTTTTCAGTTTTCATATAAAAACTTTTTTGTCAAAAAAAGTAAAATATTTTTTCAGTACAAAAAGGAGTTGAATTTTCTTCATATGATGATATTAACAGTTGTTGGATATCTGTCTAGGGTGTCCTGGAATTTAATGACAACTTTTTGTCTTCATTTAAAAAGTTGGTCATCTAATGCCGCTATGATCACGATAGATATTCAACAACCATGTGAATAAAATAAAACTCTTTTGTAGTGAAGCAATAGCCCGTTTTATTTAGTTTGACCAAAAAATGTTTTGCTATAAAAACTGCAAAAACACTCACCATTTCTCGCGTTAAATATATCTCTACTTAAAGTAAAAATAAAATAAAGGAAAGCTAAGTGATACAGGGTGTTTCCAATATATGCAAAATAGCTCATTGGGCAACTTAAGGAATCGAGTAGTTGAAAAGGTTAAACATAGGATTAGAATCGCTTGTATGAAAATTAAAAGGTACTTGTAATGTATTGATTTGGACTAATCTAAATTATGTAAAAAGTCATGGATGAAGGTAAATTTTCTTTAAAGTAATATAGGTAGAGTATCCTTTTAAGATTCATCCATGAACAAACACGCGTTTCTCAGAATGGGCTGAAAGGGACTTCACCCTAAAATATATTTTTTTATACCTTCTTTCTTGTTAAAATATCAACTGCGTCAATTCCTGTTGAAGGGAGCACGCCATTTCTTCATACCAATAAGAATCTAGCTTTCACAAAATGTGTCGCCAGGACTCTGTCTATTGGTAAGTTTTTACTTTGTTGACCAAGGGAGAAAATGCAAGACGTATGTCATATATAGACCAAAGTGCGTATGTTTGTATTCAGTATATTCTGGACACATAGTAGCGCAGTATTCAGAACAAGGCAGTAGTAGAACATTATTCACAGTATTCACAGTATATTCAGTACAGTAGCACAGAATAGCAATATCATTTTGACGACGACGACGACGATGGGGAGAACGATCTCCGGGACCTTGCTCACAGTCCAAGACATTATAATATAAGTCACTTCAATATCACAAGTGTACAGTGATAACAAACATTTAACTGAAATATGTGCAAATAATTTACTGGTGTGATATAAATAAACCGTGTGTGAAATAACAGCCAACAACATTTCTCTTTCTTTAATAATATTAATACCGATTTAATTAGTGCTCGAACACGGGGCTATAGACAGCTGATTGAACGGTATATTTTCCGTACAGTGGTGATAGGCGCTCGATCACGGAGCTTTATACAACCTATATAAAACATCACATCATCTTTTATCTGGGAATTAATCCGTTGTGTATCAAT
>CABFVX010004211.1:0-10109 GCA_902151425.1 Timema shepardi | reverse complement strand
TACCCAATTTCCAAGTGTACAGTGTTATTTGGGAGGTAAAACATTCCCTATACATTCATTTTTACCCAATTTCCAAGTGTACAGTGTTATTTGGGAGGTAAAACATTCCCTATACATTCATTTTTACCCAATTTCCAAGTGTACAGTGTTATTTGGGAGGTAAAACATTCCCTATACATTCATTTTTACCCAATTTCCAAGTGTACAGTGTTATTTGGGAGGTAAAACATTCCCTATACATTCATTTTTACCCAATTTCCAAGTGTACAGTGTTATTTGGGAGGTAAAACATTCCCTATACATTCATTATTATTATTATTATTATTATTATTATTATTATTATTATTATTATTATTGTTATTATTAGCACCGCGTCTTACTACCCGTTCGGGTTATACGCACGTACGCTAATGTGTAATGGTAGGGTGATTGTGAGATAAAATGGAGGACCTACAGTTTAACGTGGAATCCGAACCACGGTGGAGGCCTGACATTCACCACATTCCCAAGATGTCTTGTCAGAGGTAAAGGAAGGGTTTGGTAATCAGATAAATCTTTGCCGGGACCGAGGATTGAACCCCGGCCGCCAGCACAGAAGTCTGACACCTTACCCCTAGACCACCAGGTCACCCCTTATACATCCAGTTTTACTCAATTTACAAGTATACAGTGTTATTTGGGAGGTAAAATATTCCCTATACATCCATTTCTACCCAATTTCCAAGTACACGCTGTTATTTGGGAGGTAAAACACTCCCTATAGGCCTACATCCATTTTAAACACAATCATTATAGCCATTTTAGAAAATTTTAGAATAAAATAAAATCACTCAATAATAATCTACCGTTAATTTAAGGACTATGGTCAAATTCCGAATAAATGTCCTGAGGTATAGCCACATAATATCTAAATAAGTATACATTTTGAATAAAATCCAACAAACCGTTTTGGATTCGTGGCCAGGGACAGATATATAGACATAAATGAGGACAGACATACAGACCTGATTACAATACTTTCTATTTAGATAAGAAAGTAAAATGGTAGTTTTAACTATTCTATATACAGTAGTTTTAACATGCGAGTGCGATGGGAAAAGGACTCAGCATTTGCAAAGGACAGCAGAGTCTGTAGCCATGAATGCCAATTATAGCACATTCACAACAAACTATAGCCTGACAACTTAACTTTCCCATTTTTCAATAAACTGTTCCCTACCTCTGGTAAAAATGTTAATGATCAAGGTTATATTAGATGAATAAATTGTCCAAGATACTCTGATGTGTAATGTATTCTAGCTGTGACATAAACATGTAGATCTATTTTACTGTCAGTCGGAATTAAGCCTTTATAACCTGTTTGTAAAAGTAAAATTATAGTGGTGGGCTAAAGTACAATTTAAGTATGCATTTGTTTGAACTAAGCGATTGTTCCCGACAGAAAAAAAAGGTCATAACAGCCTCATTATCACATCCCGTCCTAGAGAAATGAACGAAAAGCTTTGTTTATGAAAAATAATAGTTTGTTCATAAAAATGTGTTTATGAGAGCGGTTTTAGTAAGCTTTAATAATTTTCTGGATTAGATGATACTTTGAGATGTGAATGGATGACACCTGTCACATAGTTCATATTTAGTACCGATATGCGGGAACACTAACGTCACACTATTCTAGAATAAAACAAATTTAATGTGATGCAGGGAGAAATTTAATGCACCACTTCCCATAATGATGGCTTTTATTGCAGTACTAAAAATACAACGCGTAGAAAAAATGTGGCGATGAGGACAGCAACTAAGGTTTAAAACATTGTTTCCGAACTTAATTCAGTACATGTTTACTATAACGTGTTAGCGACCAGCTATCACGGCAACTAAAACCAAAACGAGTAGTTATGATACAAATGTAAGTGTATAATTTTTATTTATTTATTTGGGGCATTTAACGTGCATTTTCTGAATCGACTGATTATATAACAACACGAGAATTTCAAAGAGTGAGAGAGAAAGGTATTCTTACAAACTTTCCAGGGTTATTTTAAAAGCAACAATCGACACGGGACCAAGGTTTCTACTTCCCTTTCGAAGGAAGCTGTGCTACGGATTTTTATCGCTCAAGAAAAATCCGTCGACCCCAGCTGGGTTTGAATCCATGAACATCGGGTCTTGAGGTGAGCACTTTACTCCAAGACCACCAAGGTCAATCTTTTTTTTATAAGATGTTTGAGTACAGAAGTATGTCCATAAGAGGTAGGCCTACTAGTAGTAGTATATTGTCAAAGTGAACCGTTAGGTCCTAGTGTTTCAAACAAAAGTAGAACAAAATGTCTTTAGTTTTGAAAAAAAGTTATTAAATGTAATTTATAAACACGCTCATGATTTAAAACATATTCCGGATTTTTCAAAATATACAATAAGCTTTTAATATACACCGTCGTGTAACATTTTCTAAAATACATTTTATTTTTGTTAATATAATTAACTATCCTAAAAACAAGGACGAGAGAGTGAACATGTGTATTACAGTGCATCGTATAGGCTATACAGCAAAGTGTTTCCTTGGCCGTGAGGGGAGGGGAAAGTTAGTACATCGTATAGGCTATACAGCAAAGTGTTTCCTTGGCCGTGAGGGGAGGGGAAAGTTAGTACAGAGAAAGCTTAAAGACTATCTTAAAAAATGTGGAAGATACAAGTCTTTCATTGGTTCAAATTCAAACTTTGCGACAAATTGCAGGAAGACTGGCAGCGTTGAAAGGCTTAACCGAGGTTAATAAGGTGCTAGAAATGCCAGTAGAACAAACAGGGGAGGAGGAAAATAAAAATTACAATACAATGTGTTGTGACCCCGATTTTACATCATTCGATTCACAAGTATCCATCTCTCAGCAATCGGGGCGTACCCCTTAAAGGGGCTGGATCTGGCTGGCACTTCCTTTCTTTCTAATATTTTGTCAAAATCCTGTACACTTTCTCACAAATATCATTCATCTGCTTAAATCTTTTACAACCTTCCTTAACCTTAGATAGCAATAAATTTAACACGATAAAAAGGGATAATTATCAATACAAATTCTTCCTATATAATAAACTCTTAAGACAATCAGTTATATTATACGCAAGTGATTTTATAACTAGTATGTATATTATATATCATGAAAGAAACACGTCACGACTTATGTTCAATTAATAGATAAAAAAACGAGTGTAGCAGCTGCGCACAAACTAACAGAGCACATGGTTTTTGAAGGAGACATACAGCAACTTGTCGTACAGGATTGCGTAGCAGATTGTATTCAAAACCAGTAAAGGCACCTAGAATGAGTGAATATTGTTTAGAAAGGGTTTTTGTTGACCTATGTTTGCATTAATCATAATTGTAGATGACGCTTGGCATTGATTAAATTAAGACGTAGTAAATTAGGCTTTCATTGCCTTGAAATATTAACTATATTCCCGTAGATATGCAAAGAGCAAGCACTCTTTGTTTTAAATTTTAACCTAATTAAATTACCACCAAGGCCATTAATATTACTTCTACTGTATCGATACTAGATATCACTAACTTCAATCCGCCATAGACTTGACTATGAAAATAGATTAAATGGAAGTGAACCTGAATTACAATAAAGATGGAGATTGTGAACCAACAGAGAAAGCAAAACTCATGTACAACCAGTCGGGGATTGAACTCGAGCCTCGAAAGTAAGTGTCTGCTAAACTAGCCGTAAAGCTAATCTTACCTGAATATTCCCTGACATTAAAATACATTAACAACACTTCTAATAAAATAATTCGAAATTACAAAATGGGACAATTATTTGGTTACCTTCATGAGATGACGCCTGATTTAATTAAATGTTGCTCGCTTCGGTGGCCGCATGGTGTAACGCGCTACTCTCGCATTAGACTAAATTGCCGATGACGCAGAGATCAAGGTTCGAATCTCGGTCGGATGTATACTGAGAATGGTTTTTCCGAGACTGTTTTGGTGACCTGGCGGTTTAGGGGTAAGGTGACAAGAAGTGTATTAATCACAACTTGTGAATATGAGGAATGCCAGGCCTCCACCGTGGTTCGGATTCCACATTAAACTGTTAGGTCCTCCATTTCATCTCACAATCACCCTACCATTACACATTAGCGTAAGTGCGTACAAACCGAACGGGTAGTAAGACGTGGTGTTAATAATAATAATATAATTATAATAATTATTAAAATTTACTTTTTAGAATGAACCTTTTGGTTAAATTTAACCATTTATAAATGTGTCACGATTTTAAATAAGCTTTTTTCTTTACTGAAAATTAATGAGTAAGGTAAGGTCTAAGGAAATACTCAGACATCGGTCTGGAGAGGGAACAAAAAATGAGGGGGAGGGGGGGAGAGAAAATGTATTTATTGTTCCCGCTCAGTTAGTAGTTGGTGATTATTCATTTACCCTTGTGCGAGGGCAGTATATCGGTATTAGTAACCTTGGAGCGGTTCATAACGTGCCAATATATACAGTGAAATATTGATGATTGACCTTGAGTGGTGAGATGGCGCATTTTAGCACACAGCGTATTTCCAAAGGGGATGTCCCCGTTTCACCGGAATACGACCACACTCAAGATAGGTATGATTGTTGTAGGTATGTTCTTATCGTTTAATTATTTAGTACTGAGTCTTACTACCCGAATGGGTTATATGCAGATGTAATAATTATGTTAGTGTGTTTGTAGTGAGTAGGGTTGAATTTAGAGAAAAAGTACCCACTTTTGTGTGGACGTAGTGTAAAATCATTTAGGAAAAACCACACTCGGTACCCTCGAACGAGTCCAACACTTAACTCAGTCGGTGGCGTGTCTGTCTACTGAGTTAAGGGTCCAGAGTTCAAATACCGTCGTGACCGAAAGATTTATCATTGGTGAAATGTGTGTTTATCCTTTCATAGTAATGAATTAACAGTCAAGGGCTGGATTTGTGTCCGTTCTAGATTTAAGTTAGTTTATAAGTCGTGTGCTGATTTAATCAGTCGGATCAGAAAGTGCATGTTAAATATCTTTAAAAAAAACACGAACGGGATTCGAACAACGATCTCCCTGTAATTGACAATCTAGTTTAATGCGAGTGACTCTTTATACTATGCGGCCACCGAGGCGGGTTCTGTTCTTAGAGGTTATGAGGTTCCGAACAAGGATTTTTAAAAACCTACCTGCCCAAATTATTAATTAATCTTAGCGAGTCTTGCTTCGATTCACAGCAAAAGAAGAAAAAAACAACATTGGTGATTGATGAATTGATGCTCACAGGAGTGGGTGTTGTGTCTCTTCTAAAATTGATAAAGTTTGTAAATAACCTCGAAATCATATCGGTGGATAGATAGAAAGACAAAGGCTTCAATTTAATTTTCATTCATTAACGTGCACTTTCTGTCTTTTTGAACCGACTGATTGTATCGGCACAAGGCTTACAAACTGACTTAAGTCTAATACAGACACAACATCCAGTCTCCCGGACGTTAATTCATCACTTTAAAAGGGTAAACCCACATTTCACAAATTATATTTTGTTTGGACATGCCAGGAATCGAACCCAGGACCCTTAGCTCAGTAGAGGGGCACGCTCGCTCAGCTTGAATTACCTCTGACGGGAAAGTTGAGGTTCTAATTTGAGTCGTATAAGGGTGATTTTTCATACTTTATTTATCATTGTATCTCCATGTAAATGCTGATACATTTCTTTAACATAGCCTTGGTTTACCTGAATGGATAATATATGACACGGTGGGAATAAAGATGAATACAAAAATGTAAGGCATTTGTGCAGACACATGTTTGAATACACATAAATTAAAAAGGTATTCGTATTTATTTACTAAACATTGTCATCTGAATTGGTAATAGACTGTATGATATTTGGAAATGTACCCCATCACATCTCGCAGTGCCAGATTATGTGTGGCCAGACTCGAGCTGAACATAGTGTACAGGTGTAGCCACGAGTATTGTTCTGACCACGGTGACACGTCTAACTCACTCACACACACACAGGGACTGGTCTCGAAGCTGCGTTGGGTGCGGTCCCCTCATCACTCTTTTTTTATTGCTCTCTTTGTTTTTTCAAGTTCAACTCAGATAAGTTGGGAGTGGAGAGTTGAAACACGTCTCTTTTCTGCTCGACCCTCGGAAAGAGAAGTATTGTGATCGTAAAATAAAAATCAAACTAGAGTTTTTGATAAATTTAAAGGTGAAAGTTGAATGGGGTTTTCATAAAGTTTCCCCCGAGGAGTTCTTAGAATTAGATGTATAACCCTTAAATTAAGGGTAGTTTAATGAAGGGCAAAAAAGAGAAAAAAAATTGGATTTATCAAAATCTGCTTTAAAGAATGGGGTATTAAAATCAAACAAATCTTTTGGATGAGTGAAAATTTTTTGCCGGGAATGTAGTAAGATTATTCCAAATATCCAAATAATTGTCAAATATTAGAATTTTTTTAAGTGATGGTTTGATAAATTGTGGGAGGATTAGAAATTTTAAAACTACATTTTTGATTTTTCTATGAAAGTATTTTTGAAATTGGCGAGAGGGAGGTGGTGGCTGCGAGTATAAAAATTTCCGAAACTTACATTTTTTTTAAAAAAAACTACTTATTACTGTGCTAGTAGATTTAAGTAAGTATAAGAGCCACATCAAACACACTGAAAACAAATTAAATTTCAAAATGAAGAATAGGTAAAATCCAAGTGGGGCCTCCTCCCAAAAAATTTCCAAACTTGATTCCTTAAAATAGGGGGCTTTAAATTTCACACTCTATTATAAAAACCAAACTTTGTGTGATAGAAAATTGAAATACTATAGGTGATTTCAGGAACCAATATATTATAATAACAGTCATTGTTTTTATTTTTTGTCATTTGTTAAACTGTTATCCTCTTTTCCGCCCATTTTGTTTGCTAACAATGTTAGTTTTAATTCTCTTATGATCGCTTTTTGGCAGAGTACAGCATATTTTTAGATCATATTCCTATTTTAAGATTCTGTTTTAGTTAACCTGGCTATTTTTCACGTTTAGTCACATAATTTAAACCAATTAAGGATTAATATTTTTTTGCTACTATTGGGTTTGATTATATATATATAAATATTTTTTAAGCTACTTATAGATCGGCGTGTGAGGAATGGGCACACTAGCTAGTTTTAAGATAGACAAGAAAGAATGTGCGGTGCATAGTACCATTTATTTTATTGGTAATCAATTATGCTAAAAAAATTAATTAAAATAATAAATTGCTTTAATAAATACTTTTAAATGGTACGTTTGTGCCGAACGGGCCATGTCTACTTTATTTTTAATAATAGTTTTCTATCCTCTCTTCATAAGAATATCAGTGAATTTAATTAATTAGACCTCTTCAACGTGTCTTTAAATTATTTTGTGGAATATGAGGTCATACGGGCAGTGAGGTTATCACCAATACTAAGTGTTTTACTTCCCTAAGAAGAGGAAAACAGGGATGCCCACATAACAATAGAACATATTATATTATGCACATTAAAGTGAAGGAAGAATCTATGTTTAAATGTGGATACATGTCAGTTTTTATTAACAGACGTGAACACTTCAACGAACAAATATCAGTAGATTGCACGCGATAAAATGCACCCATGCGCTGATAACAGATTCTAGGTGCGTCTTGCTAGTAGTTCGTGAAGATGAAGTAAGATTTAGAGGAAATGTACCAGCATTTATAGAAAGAAATAGTGAAAACATTTATGAGAAATCAACTTGGTACACCCAATTGGGATTCGAAACGCAACGTCATGGGTAAACCAGACCAGATGAGACCAACGCTTTAGTGCACATACCCACCGGTTCGGGGTATTTTATTTTAAGATTTTTAAGATATAGACCTTCTAAATTGATCTAACCTTAAACAGGTCAAATTATAAGTCAACTGGCTCAAAGCTATGCTAGACTCAAAAAAATTATTTTTACAAATGAACAAATTTGACAGCTAGACAAAATTACTAGAGCAACTTTCAAGTAGTCATACGCCAGGTAATATGATATCTGATTGTAAATTTGGATAGACATTATCGATAACTATAAAACAACCCTTAAAAAATAGCGTCGTTTCACTGTTGACCGCAACAAAATTTGTTTGTATTTTCTAAATGGCGCTCCAATTAATATATATTCGTTATAATTAAATAGAGATACATAAAACACCGCCCTTTTGTTCGTTTTAATGGTATTAAAAAAATAGCTTCTCATGCACTTTTATTATCTATCACGACAATACATTAAATTTAGGCATGTTTTTACGGCGCGCTTAACTGCTATAATAACATTGGAGTCGTGTGCGTCATATACCCTTAGAAAGAATAATCTAGTAATAATATAACAAATATCAACTACCAAGGGAAATTGTAATATTTGAGCTATTCAACTAATCTGATCATCATCGCCATTATGAACTTCGAGTGATGATGACAAAGAAAGGCTCGGGATAGAATCCCGGTAGGGATATGGTTTCCATGTGGCACGAAATCAGTTCAATTATTTTAGTGCGGTATCGGGCTCTAATCTGTTAGAGGTTTGTAATAAAATTATTTAAAATAAAAGTGCTTGTGCTTAGCGACTATAAATAAGTTTAGGTTAATGTATAACATGGTAATAATATATAATTGCCATCTTAGTTTTGTGTTTTTAGCTCTAAAACATGGTACATTACCAATGTAATCTGTTATGTATAATTAACATTATACCAATGTAATTTGTTTATAGTTTGTTATTTAAGTACTCTTTGTATCTAACAACCAAACAACATGTTACTAGGCAACCCGATCAAAAACAATTATATCAATGAAATATAATTTGAAAACGATTTAGGGTTAACAAATTGTTACAATTAAAACTAACACAATATATTTTTAGAATTAGAATACTAAAATCAGACACTTCACACTAAAATGCACCACTATTAATAAGCTGTTGCTGAAATAACTACAAAACCTTCACTAATTAGTTCACCAACCTGCCTCCATTATGAAATTTTAGGTTGATAAAATAATCGATATTTATAAAAACTAAATAAAATATCATAGTTCCAAAGATCACCGCTTGAAAAGTTGATAGTTTCTTTACCCGAATAAAAGACCGTGCTATTTAATCCAAAGAAGATGGAATCAAATATTAAGGAAATTAAACGAATTTACGGGGGGAAAAAGTATGTATAGTAACGCATTGTTATTAAAAACCAAATGGCAATTCTAATATTTCAATGAAAACTACTTTGAGGATACTTTACATAGCGGAAATTTCCAAATGTGATAATAGTTTCGCAACTATTTACGATACGAACTAACTTATCAGTGTAAAGTTGTAGGGCTATTAAAAATATAATGTTGGCATTCAAAATATATTTTAATAAAGAATAGTTGATTATGACAAATAATGAGCTATCATCAAATATATTTTTACTTTCTCGTTATCTTACAAGTAGAGAAAGTATTGTGATCGTAAAAAAAAAAAATTTAACTCAAGATTTTGATGAATCTTGACGTATCATGAACCCCCGAATCCAAAAAAAGGGTTCTTTGCAATGACGTCTGTCTGTGTGTCTGTTTAAACTTAAAATTAAGAGTAGTTTAAGAAAGGGCAAAAAGAGAAAAAATCTATTTTCTCAAAATAGACTAACGATTTTGATTAAAATTCGTACCTAGGTGTTGATTAAGATTATAAATAAACTGACTAGTTTCATTTTACCATAAAAAAGAATTTTAGGGTATTTTACAGAAGCATAAACTTCCGTATCTCCGCAACTATTTGAGATAATAAATAACTTATCGTTGAAAAATTATAGTACTATTAAAAATAAAAAAACTTTAGTATAGAAATATATTTTTATAAACCCAACAGTTTCTGAGATATTGGCAAATATATTAATACAATTTTGTGAGCTTTAGTTGTAAAGAGATACTACTCTAGTTTTAAAGCAATAATTATCCAATGCCATAAAGTAATTAAATATAAGTAAGTCTCTAAATTATTATTATTATTATTATTATTATTAGCACCGCGTCTTACTACCCGTTCGGGTTATACGCACTTACGCTAATGTGTA
>CABFVX010004210.1:0-69867 GCA_902151425.1 Timema shepardi | reverse complement strand
ATATATATGTGTTAGCATAATTTTAGAGAATAAGACTGAGGAGGAGGAGGGTTGGGCCCAACCTCCTCCAGCTGATGAATATTGTCAATGTAAGGAGATAACGAAAAAGTAGAAATAAACAAACATCCAATCTCATTCCAACCCTTTAAGGGTTTTGCGAAACCATCTGTTGGTCTGGCTGCAACCATTCCTACCTTTCCTGCGCTCAGAACCATTCGGGTTGCTATTCCATTGTTCCTACCCTTTCCGCTCCTTTCCGCGTTCATAACGATTCGGGCTGCCAATCTATCTCCTCCCCCCTCCCCTTTCAGCGCTCAGTACCATCCGGGCTGCCAACTCCTTCTCAAATGTCTATCCTCTCTTCATGAACCCCCCTCCAAAGCCTGCACAGTGTCGCCGTAGCAAAGGAGGACTATGCTGCAAAGCCAAGGCAGAACATTGCAACATTTTAAAGCCCTTCTCAGACCTGCCCCATTCCAATATCCATCCTTTAAATCCCCCCACGTTCCCCCGCAACTCCTCCCCACGCAATCCGCCTATCAGTTACGATCCCTCTCTCCTCCACCTCCCCGTATCATCTTTCAGACTACCGCTCTCTGACCCTCTCGGACCCAAGAAGGACGCATATCAAATGCCACTCAAGTAAAATCTGCAGCGGCGACTTCTCGACCGGGGCCTGGACAACGCACCTCCCAATTCCCCGAAACAAGAAGCCAGCTTAGAAAAACAAGATGGCGCCCAACCTGGGGAAGCTTAAAAAAACAATGCTTTGTGAATCAAAGCCAGGATACATTTGGTCAACAACTATTTATAGAGGAAAGGAACGATTTTTTTTTTCAAAGCTACAGAGATTCTCTTCCCAGATTGTGATGTCACTAATAAAACCTTTGCTCGACAAAGGGTATTGTTGGGTATTGTTTCATAACTGACAATTTTTACACTTCTTTACAGCTGACAGACTTACTTATATCTCTAACAACAGACATATGGAATAGTGAGACTTTTAAGGAAAGGTATGCCTCCAGGTTAAAAAAAAAATTGCAATAGGGAAAAATAGCATAATATCATAAATATAGTTTTTAAATCTAAATAATATGATATGTATATATTAATAAATATAATATCATAGCTAATTAATCCATCATGGAAGTACTTTCATACAGTTTTACTATTGGCAGCAAAAAGCTAACTATTGAGTCAATGGTGGCTGCGTTATCTGATAGCTTGTGATCTTAATTGATTACACATTTATAGCCGACGATTTCCACACATTCATCACATACTCTGCCTTAAAATATGAATGGAGAATGACCCTGAGCACTGTACGATTGGATAGCTCAGTGGTAGATCATTTACATACAAAACCTTAGGTCTTGAGTTCAACTCTCGTGTCCAGGTGTCATTTTTCAATTTAAGAAAATATTAATTCGTAGTCTTTAATCTGTAAAAATTTCAACCTACTCCTTTTCTTTCAAATTTAATCTTGTGGAGGAGTCGATGTTGAGTAAAAAGGGATCTCCAACTCAGACAAGAAACTCAAGAAAACTGTCTTATGATGTTGGTATTCAAATTTAACAAATTATCAGCAGCAATAGCTTTAATTGGTCCAATCTCATTACTGTTCTCTTGCAGTAACTGGGGCAGGCACAGAAACATTTCAAAGCATACATTTTCAACTTAATCTCCCCACAACGCTAACTATATTGAACACGCTCTAATTCCTATTACTGCTGCTGCTCCACCAGTACAAATCCATATACATCTGGCCCATGAAAGATAGTTTGCTTTTAAAAAAAGTTATTAGTCTGGGTGAAAATATATTTTCTTGTCCTTTCTGTATGTGGCTCAAACATAGAAAAATCATCCACAATATCCCTATCATAGCACTAGTTTTATTACACATAACATTTGCTTAAAGTATTTAAAAGTTTACATCTTACCTAAGCAAGTTATTTAGTACCGGTATCCTTTCTGTCCTCTACAAAATAATTCCGGAGAACCTGCTTTGGTGGCCGCATGGTCAAACGTGATACTCTCGAAATACTGCTGAGGATGGGGAGATTGATGTTTTCCCTTACGCTATCTCTCCTCACATACCGAGCTATTCTAGACTAACCTCAACGAGCATGGAAGAAGTGAGTTTTGATTCAGCATTAATTATCACGACAGAGGTAGAACATTCTTTGATGACTTAATAGGGGGACAACTACACCACTAGTGGAAAGACAGACGTTCTTCGAATCACCCCAATACCACACTCATTGCTACTATTCCCTTCCGGGATCGAATAAACACCTGGTAGTGCCCAAATTAAATATTCAAAATGGTGCTTACACGAAGCCAAGCAAATCAATTTAATAAAATTACTGTATCTTTCCCCCCATTTTATTGAGGTAATCCGCAAAACTATAATGGCACCAGCGCGTGACATAAAGCACTCGTATGTCAACAAGCACTGTGCTGGACCTGTTCAGAAGTGCCTCTGAGATTTTCATGAGTCACAGAGTGGTTGCCATGACAATCTTACGTCACTTTCTTTGACCACACATTTTTGGGGTTGAGCTAAAGTGTGGTCTGCTACCAGAATAAGCTGCAGTCACCTGAGTAGCTCATGGATAAGGAAATTCGTTGATTTGTTTAGAGGGTAAGTGTGACGCGTTTTCGATTACTTTAGTGAATATTGAAAGTTTCCGATAATAAAAATTGAATGTTGGTTCTTTATCATTAGAAGAAAAGATTGAAATGAAAAACGATGGAAGGCCAGTAATCAAATCTTAAATAAGAAACACCATGAGTGAAGACAAATTAAATGCTTTGGCTATATTGTCTAAAAGTCAATGATTCGCAAGATACCATACCAAAACCGAAGGTTAGATTTTTCTGCCAAACAATATACCTACTGATACACTAATAATTTTTTAAGTATATTGTATGTATAGTGTTCAAGATAGCGTTAAGAGGCTATATATATTTACTGGTGTGTGTGCATTTCACGATAGACAATCTTCGATTTCAAACCAAGTGAGTTATTATATTTTTATAATATATAGCTTTGATTTACTTTTATTAACTTTATCCTTTTTAAAGTGTAGTTTGTCAGTTAAATTTAGGATGATATAAGGTTGATATAATGTAAGCTGTTGTCTACCTAATTTAACAATTTTTAAGAGAGCACCCTCCCTGTAGGTTTACTCTCGAGCCGCCACTGATTATACTAGTCATCATAATATGTTTGTGTGTTTCAAGGCTATACTGGGGATGGAAACCCCTCACGCCTACACTCATATCTAAACGTTTTCAGCGCGTGTGAATGAAAATCGCTATACTTGATAACAGTGTCCAACTCGGCGTAACAATAGGCAACACCGAAATGACTCTGAAACACATATTTTCCTGAATCCGACTATAACTGACACCTGCTAAGGGCTATCATCATATCTTCCTTGGATGGGCAGATGAAGTGAGAAATACAACAGGGTTGGAGTACACCTGCGCTACGTGATGAGCCAAGCCACCACCTCCACTTGTGCTTCACCTAACTGCTCCAGGGAAGGTGTCAACAACATCAGCTGCGATAAATGTACGCACACCTACAATTACCTCTGACTAGAATGGGTAGATGAACCCCGCCACCTTACTGGCCTCACTTTACGTTGCCTTACCTCTCGGACCACCATCCACCTACAAGACAAATATCGCTTCCCAGCCCACACTCCTACCCCCAATCTCGGCTAACCGATTCAGTGGCTAAACAGCCTCCCTACTAGAATTTGACTGAAGAGGTCACGAAGATCCTGAAACCTTCTTCCAAGACCCAGCCACCTTATTAGAAGCCAGCCATAATCCGGCTCAGGGATGGGTACCAATTTGGAAAGTTTGTCACGACTTAGGAACAATTCAAGAGTCGACTGATTTCACAATTTGTCAACCCTGCGGCTACGCTAACCCCACTTCACATGAATCTATACGGGAAACTTCAGACTCCCAACGAAACCGTAGAAAAATTCATCATAATATAGGTGCAACTTTACAAAAGGCTGCTACCATATGCACCACTTGCTGATATCATTCCACTGCCCATCGAGCTAATGAAGCCCGGAATCAAATCCATATTGCGTGCACCTCAGCCATTAAAAATGGAATAATTGGCGAATAGAGCTACATCAATTGAGAAGGACCCTCCAAAACAGCAGGTACACCTACCACCTCCTAGAATAATCTATAACACTCCGAACAAGGGATTCTCCGCAACTATGTGCCATTACTGCCCGGAATATAATTTTCACAGAGACGGTCCAGTCCTACGGTACCACGTACAGGATAGAAGAAACCATGGAAACGGTCGAACAGAGGGCTCCATGAAGAAAACCAAGCCCCACCCCCAACAGGTTAAAACCAGGGGGATACTAGAATCATCTCAGTGATAAATAATCACTCCCCAACCCCACTACTAACAATACTGGTAGAGACAACCTTTGGACTTATCTTTCGTTGACACCGCTGCTTCTTCTGACTTTATTAAAGCCTGCTAGCTCTCAATCCAGGACAAAACTAAACTCTCCCTCTCCCACTCCAGTCGACTTAGCCAAAGAAGGGAATACACTTCCCATTGACGGTGAGATGCACCTCACTCTCATCATAAAATATTCACTTATCTCTATCACCTGTCTGGTTGCCTGTAGCCTTAGGGAACCATAAATCCTGGGACAGCCGTGGCTATCTAAGCACAAGTGCCTACGTAACTATGAGACTCAGAACATTCACTTTTAAGTCAATGAACCACATAAACTGTGCTGAACACCTCGAGGCTTGCTGAGACTATAATTGAGGTTTGGAACGCACTATTCTTATTTAACACAACGCACATGGCAATTGTATAACATGACTGTTACATGACGCCAATAAGAAGAAAAGAGCAGTTTTAAAGAATGTATTCATGCACCACACTATTGCTCACTCACACTGTTGGTTATGGGGTAAGGCCTAAACAAGCATGATATTTTAAATATATTTCGGTACTCCCACTAAATTAATACTTGTTTACAGTCATACAAATTGTTAACAATACAGATCATTTAAGTATAATTAATAATTAGCTTCAAAAACAAAAATAATAAACAAAACTGTATATATATATATATATGACAAGATTGTAGCACAAATAAATGCTTCTCATATATATAGTCAATGAGAAGCATTTATTTGTGCTACAATCTTGTCATTCCAATTGAAGCACGGAGGGTCTGAAAACTATCACGCGAAAGATGTTTGGTTAGTTTATCCGCAAACTGTCCTCAGAGGGTACATGCTAGATATCAATCTCACCATGCTCATAATTCTCATGTATGAAGTGTTATCGTATGCCTATGTATTTATTTCTCTTGTGGAACTCTGGGTTTCGCACGCGTTGCACTCGGGTTATCAACTGCTAGAACCGTGGCCTTTCACACTGTTTCCCCAATGTCGTATATAATATATCTAAGCAAGATTGCTTCTTTGGCTGCAGTTGATGCAGCAATGTACTCAGCTTCGGTAGTGGAAAGGGAAACGGTTTGTTTACGTTGACTAACCGATGTTATATGGCCGTTACCCAATTAAATGAGGTATTCAGTTGTGGAGAGTCGTTGTCTAAATCGTCCGAGAATCTAATCAATGGAAGTGGATTCTGACTGCTTGTAAACTCAATGCCATAGCTGGATGTGTTTTTTTAAAAATATTTTAAGATGCGTTTTCCAAATATCTACTCACATTTCCAACAGAAGCCGACTAACTATTGCAGCAAACATTAATCTGCCAACAGATTCTCGATAGGTTACTTTTATTTTTTCATTTTCCCCTTTGTTTGGACTCAAGTGAATGTGTGGATCAGCAGGCACACTGATTGGCTTGGAGTCTTCAATATTCAATCCCTTGATTATTTGTTTTATATAGTTGGCCTGATGTAAAAATATTGATCCGTTAGCATTGTTTTGTTTTATTTCCAGACCTACAAAGTAATTTGGTTCACTGATTGTGACTTAAAGGTTGTCTTCAGTTCATTGAGTACAAGTTTTAGTGCCATTTGGTTTTCAGCTATTATCAAACCATCATTAACATAATATAATTCTAGTAGAACCTTTGTTTCATTGAACTCACATCGATAAACACATTTATCTGCGGTACTTTGGCTGAATCCAAACATTTTCAGGAAACCGTCAAACTTTTAGTTCCAACAATGTGATGATTGTTTGAGGCCATTAACTTTCCGACAGGTTTTGGTCAACATTTATTCCCACTGGTGGAAACATGTAGATATCTTCCTTGAGTTCACCATACAAAATGCAGTTTTCACATCAAACTCGATCCTTTCATAATATTGTGTTGAGCTGCGATAGCGAGTAGGACTCGTATAGAGCCTTACCGTGTTGTGGGAGAGTAGTTGTCATTGTAGTCGACCCCTTCTTTCTGTGCAAAATCTTTGGGGCATAGTCTTGATTTATATCCTGAAATGATTCCATGTCCGGTGCGTTTTACTTTGAAGACCCATTTTGAACCTATAGCATTTTTACCAGGAGGTAATGATACTAGCACCCAGGTGTCGTTCTTTTCCAGAACATCCAGTTCTTCTTTGATTGTGTCAGTCCACTGCCCGGCATAAGAACTCTGCATGGCTTCCTCGTAGGTATGTGGTACATCTATTTCCACTAGGTTAGCTTCATAGCGTTTGGGAGGCCCGATGACATCTCTTGGTCGCAGCTCATAATTTGCTTCAATGTGTCCAGGTTCTACATCGCTTTGTTCGGGATATTGAGGGCTTACATCCTCCACCTGAATTCATTAATCAGAATGATTTGTATGTTCTGTCACTACTGGAACTACAGTGTTTCTTTGAGAAATAAAACTACTTGAATTTTCATTGAATATCATTTCTTGAGACTGTAATTTTCCGTGTACTTAGATCCAGCAAACGATAGTTGGTTGAGTTTCCATGATATCCTACAAATATGCGTTTCTTGTTCTTTGTCACTAGTTTATTTCACACTTCCTTTGGTACATGCATGTATGCCTCACTACCAAAGTTCCTTAGATGAGACATTAATGGCCTTTTTACACTCCACATTTCATAGGGCACCGAGTTTTATGCGTGAGATTTTGGAGTCCTGTTTAGAATATAAACAGCTGTGTTTACTGCCTTTGCCCATAAGTATGTTGACATATTCTTTGCATATAACATTGAACGTGCACTTTCTATTGTGGTTCTCATGTCACGTTTGGCTCTACTATTTTGTTCAGGAGTACAAGGTCCCGTTGTTTCAAAAACAAATCCATGTTTGACATATACTCTTTCATTCCTTGATTACAGTATTCTGTCCCATTGTCAGTATATAGGGTCCTAATAGCGTATTGATATTTATTCTTGGTCATTTTCCAAAATCTTTGAAACACACAACAACCTCTGCTTTATGCTTGATGAAAAATACAACACGATAGCTCGAATGGTCATCCTTAAATAATAGAAAATATTTAGCATTCTGAACTGATGGTGCTGACATTGGACCACACACGTCACTATAAATGAATTTGCCTGGTTTGGCCTTGGCACGCTTTGAGGGCAAAAACGGTAACTTGTGTTGTTTACCATACTGACACGACTCACAGAAGAAATCTTCAAGGTCATTAATATTTACACCTTCAACCAAGCCTTTGGTAACAGTTTCACGAAGAGTTCTCTAGTTTATATGTCCGAGTCTAACGTGCCACAATTTTAGACTACCACTTGCAGTGAAATTTAATATTATTTGGGATCACTGTACGGAATAACATTCGATACCAATTGTTGGTTTCACGGACCGCACTTACTACTAGCTCACCGTTTTCGTAAACTTCTGAATATCTATGTTCCTTAAGGATCTTCATCTCTTTTCCAGTTATACACCTTTAGAAAAGAAATTTTTCTTAGTTCATGAATGTACAACACATTTGTAATGATTGATTCACACCAATTACCTTTGATCAAATTTTTTATTTTTATGTTTCCTCTTCCCTTCACTGAAAGACCTTGGTTGTTTCCAAGCACAACAATCGTATTGTCTCTTCAAACTTAGAAAAATAATCACATCGATTAGTCGTGTGTGCAGAAGCACCACTGTCCATTGTCCAGTTATCTTCGGTTGTAACTGATGACATTAGAATACCATCCTGCTTCTTTGCACTTAATGCTGAGAAATGACCCTGTTGAGAACGGTCACTGTGAGGGTTTTCTGTCCATTTTCACGGGGTTCCTTAGGTGCGGGACAGTCACTTGCGTAATGTCCTTTTCTTGGTTTGTTTGATATATTCCTTTGTTTTTGACTGAACTTTTGAGAGTTATGAGATATTTGAAAGTCACTTTTAAAATTTGTCAAAGATGAAAATGCACTTTCCGATTGTTCATTTGATTTAAGACTGGCTTCTTCATCCATAAGACTGCTGTCATATTTGGGATAGTCTGTCTAATCTCGTCTAGTGAAAGCCAAGCCTGTCTGAAGTTTAGAAATTTGCAAGGTAGTCTACCAAGAACTTTAGTCGCTATAGTAACATTTCTGAGTTGTTCACCAGTCTCTCTCACATGTCACGCGAGATTTTTTATCTTGGCAATATGCTGAGCAATGGAGTTGTTGGAGTCCATCTTGTACTGATGAAATCGTTCGTGGACTAGCATTTTGTTCATTTCTGATTTTTGCTCAAAGATAGAGTCTAATTTCTCTAGTATTTCTTTAGACGAGTCGCAATTTTCAACTAATGTGATCTGTGATCGTTCCCTTGCTGTCGTGAGTGTACACATAGCAATTGCATCGTCTTTGTTCCACATTTATAGTTCCTTATATTTGTCTACTCCCTGCTTTTCTCTGGCACCTTTTGCAACATCGAGGACTCCTTTTGCCCTTAGGGCACATTTAATCTGGAATTTCCATTGATGATAATTATTGCCGTCAAACTTATTTACGTGTGCCATGTCAAAAATTTCAGCCATTATGTATACTTTCGTCTCGCGAATCGTATAGCTTCAAACACACGACACGAGGCTGTTTGCTGATTGCACGAGCCTAAAAAGATGGCGAATCACGTTGCTTCCGAACGCGAACGCGAATTCCCAAAACGGATTTGAGAATTACCTGACGGACAAGTTTTACGGAATATTACGTGAATATTTACGCAGTTGTTGGGTGTTTGAACACATAATCTGTCAAGACAATAATTGGGGTTTGGAACGCACTATTCTTATTTAACACAACGCACACGGTAATTGTATAACATGACTGTTACATAACGCCAATAAGAAGAGTAGAGCAGTTTTAAAGAATATATTCATGCACCACACAATGGCACAATCACACTGTTGGTTAAAGAGTTAGTCCTAAACAAGCATGATATTTTAAATATATTTCGATAAGGTTCCACCTCTAGCCCTAGTAAAGGGCCAATATAATGACACAACTCAATGTGCATATATGCCCGCCCCAAAGAACTTTGTTTGACGGTGGAACATTTTCCCGGACAATAAAATCTACTTGACGATCCCTTGTCATGCCACCTTGAACTAGACCTCACTGGCCCTGAAAGTAACAAATTGAAAGAGATTATCAAAATAAATATTTCAGTGTATATAAATGGAGGCCTGAGTAACACAGAGATCTGGAGTCTACATAATTATATTTTGTGATGCAAGCCAGTTGACATGTACAGCAGCAGTGCTTTTGCGAGTATATTCTTGACTCGAGGTGTATGTAAACTCATGAGCGTCCGCAGTAACGCGCAAGGGAGCCACTTGCCCCCCTGTAACTATATTTTCTTTGACAAGAATATATTGTTATCATTATTTAATCTTATAATTTGCCTTACAATTATTTTTTCTTTCAACTTTTAAACACGATCAAATTTACAATCACGTTTATTTTAAAGTTAAAGAAATGGGGAGAGGCCGTGAAGAGAGAAAAAAGTACGACAGATAAGGATGGCGAGTGGAGTGAAAAGGACTTGAAGGCAATCAATGTGATTTACAGTGGTATTTCGAATGATCAGCTACAGTTTATAAAAGACAAAGAGACTGCGTGTGAAATTATGAAAAAGTTCGACGAAATGTACTTAAAGGAATCTACTGCACTGCAAATTTGTACACGAAATAGACTAGATAAATTGAGGTTAAAAGACTTTGAAGATTCAAATGCATTTTTTACTGAGTTTTAAAAGCTAGTGAACGAACTTAAAAGTGTAGATGCTAATGTAAGTGAAAAAGAAAAACTGATTTATATTATTAAAAGGCTTCCAAATTCGTTAAGTTATGTTGGTGATTTAATTGATATACTAAAAGAAAGGGACAAACTGTTGAGTATGTAAAAAGTAAAATAAAAATGGTTGAATTAAAAGAAAAAGAGGAAGGAAGCCAAAACAATTCAAGTGCATTTAAGGCTGAAAAAAAAGACAAAGCGTGTTTTAAGTGTGGCAAATATGGACATTTTAAGGCTCAGTGTACGAGGACCAAGTGAAAATTTGTGGAAGCCCAGAGGCGGCATTCAACAGCAAGGAGGTGGACGCACACAACAACAACAACAACACTGGCAACATCGTGGTGGCGGTGGTGGCAGAGGAGCTGGTCGAGCTTAAAGTCAACATCGTCAAGCTGGCGGTTGGCAACAAAGGCAAAATCAACAAGGACAACAAAATGAAGACGGTAATACGAGTAGTTTTAATACGGAAATCGAGATAAGACCCGGATTGGAAAAATTGTACGTTGAAGCTAAAAGTTGCGTCGGTAAATTAGAATGGTTTACTTGATAGTGGTTGCTGTGATCACGTCATAAATAATGATGACTATTTTTTATGAATTTGATGAACTCAAAGTACCGGTAAATGTTAAAGTCGGAGATGGTCGTTTTTTAAAGGCAACTAAAATACCTAGTTAATGTTTTACACAAAATCAATGTTTATGGTCAAATGGTAGAAAATATAATGTTAAATGTGTTTTATGTGAAAGAAATGGATAGAAACTTAATCAGTTATGGAAAAGTTACAAATAAAAATAAAATTGTGGTAGTAGGAAATATTTCAAAAATATATAATCTTAATGGAAATTTAATTGCTTTAGCGTGTAAGAAAAATTATTTGTATCATATGACTAGTGAAATTGTTAAAACTGAGTCAAATATAACAGTCAAATTAAATATGACAGAAAAGGAAAGATATCATAGAACATTAGGACATGTAAATTTTAATTATTTAAAAACAATGTGTGATAAACAAATGCTTGAAGGTTTGCCAAAGGAACTAGAGTCTTATACGGGTTTAAACGGCGAGAAATATTTTCTAACTTTTATAGATGAGTACAGTAAGGCAGATAACATTTATTGTATTAAATCGAAAAGAGTAATATACAATTGTTTTATTGACTATGTAAATATAATTGAAAGTAAGACAGAAAAGAGGGTAAAAAGACTGAGATGTGAAAATGGCAAGGAATATATGAATAGTGATATATATATATATATAGTTTTGCTAGAGAAAAAGGAATGTCTATTGAACCTTGTCCACCATATGTTCATGAATTAGGTGAGACAGCAGAAAAGTATAACAGAGATATTATGAATATGTCTAGATTTTTATTAGCAGAGGCCAAAGTACATAATAGGTTCTAGCCTGAAGTAGTCAAAACAGCTGCTTATTTGCAGATTAGGACAATTACTAATACTGCAGAGAAAAATAAAACACCTCTTAAAATAATGTTTGGCGAAAAACTTAATATAGAGCATTTAATAATGTATGGAGGTAAGGTATTTGTAAGAGTGCCTGAACAAAAAATAAATTCAAAATGGAACAGAAAAGCAGATCTAGGTATTTTGTTAGGTTATGAAAATGTTGGGTATAGAGTATTACTAAATGACAAGATCGTCTAAACAAGACATGTAGATATAATTGAAGATGGTACCAATTATATAAGTTTTAGAGAAGAGTCAAGAGAGGCTTATGATATAGGTTTAAATGAAGGTAAAAGTGTAAATGATAGAGATGAAATTACGAATGGAAATATAAATGATCAAAATGCAAATTTAGGGTTGAGAAGATCAACCAGAGAGAAGCGAAAACTTGTTAAATTTAATGATGATAATTTTGTGTATAATATATTTGTTAAACACTTAGTTTGAAGTTTGGAACGCTTATTTAGCAGAACGCACATGGTAAAAGTTCAACATGAGTGTTGCATGATGCCAACCACACTGGCTAGAAAAAAAAGGCTTTAATGAATGTATTCGTGCGCCACACTATTGAGCACTCATACTGTTGGTTACGAGGTTAGGCCTAAACAAGCATGATATTTTAAACATGTTTTGACACTCCCACTAAATGAATGCTTGTTTACAGTCTTTCAAATGGTTAGAAATATGGCTTATTTAAGTGTAGTTACTAATTAGCTTCAAAAACAAAACGAAAATGATAAACAGCTTTATATACATACCAATGTCAATGAGAAGGATTTATGAGCTCTCCAGTCTTGTCATTACAATTGCACCACGTAGTGTCTGAAAATGATCACGTGGAAGAGGTTTAGTTAGTATATCTGCTAACTGGTCTTCAGAGGGTACATGATTGATGTCAATCTCACCGTTCACATACTTCTCACGTATGAAGTGGTAACGTATGTCTATGTGTTTGGTTCTCTTGTGAAACTCTGGGTTTCGCACAAGGCGCATTGCACTCTGATTATCAACCGCTAGAACTGTGGCCTCTCCCACTGTTTCCCCAATGTCAAGTAGAAGACGTCTAAGCCAGATGACTTCTTTGGCCGCAGTTGATGCAGCAATGTACTCAGCTTCGGTAGTGGAAAGGGAAACGGTTTGTTGACGTTGACTAGCCCATGTTATAGGACCATTACTCAATTGAAAGAGGTATCCAGTTGTGGAGCGTCGGGTGTCCAAATCGTTTGCGAAGTCAGAGTCCGAGAAGCCAATTAATGGGGGTGGATTCTCACTCCTTGTGAATTCAATGCCATAGCTGGATGTGTCTTTTAGATATTTTAAGATGCGTTTGACTGCATTCCAATGACTTGGTCCATAGTTTGCCAAATATCTACTCACGTTTCCAACTGCGTACATAATGTCTGGCCGACTAACTATTGCAGCAAACATTAAGCTGCCAACAGCTTCTCGATAGGGTACTTTTATTTCTTCATTTTCCCCTATGTTTGAACTCAAGTGAGTGTGTGGATCAGCAGGCACACTGATTGGCTTGGAGTCTTCAAGATTGAATCTCTTGATTATTTGTTTGATATAGTTGGCTTGATGTAGAAATATTGATCCGTTCACATTATTTCGTTTTATTTCCAGACCCACAAAGTAATTTGGTTCACCGATTGTGACTTCGAAGGTTGTCTTCAGTTTATCGAGTACGAGTTGTAGTGCCATTTTGTTATCAGCCATGATCAGCCCGTCATCAACATATAACGCAAGCAGAACCTTCGATTTATTGAAATCCCCTCGATAAACACATTTATCTGCAGTACTTTGGCAGAATCCAAACATTTTCAGGAAACCATCAAACTTTTCGTTCCAGCAACGCGATGATTGTTTGAGGCCATATAGTGACTTTCTTAATTTGCAGACAAGGTTTTGGTCTATATTGATTCCATCTGGTGGAAGCATGTAGATATCTTCTTTGAGTTCACCATATAAAAATGCTGTTTTCACATCAAACTGCATTATCTCATAGTTTTGTTGAGCTGCGATAGCGAGTAGGACTCGTATAGAGTCATACCGTGTTGTGGGAGAGTATGTGTCATTATAGTCGACCCCTTCTTTCTGTGCAAAACCTTTAGCGCACAGTCTTGATTTATATCGTGAAATGTTTCCGTCTCCGGTGCGTTTTACTTTGAAAACCCATTTTGAACCTATTGGATTTTTACCAGGAGGTAGTGATACTAGCACCCAAGTGTTGTTCTTTTCCAGTGCTTCCAGTTCTTCTTTGATTGCTTCAGTCCACTGCCCTGCATCAGGACTCTTCATTGCTTCCTCATAGGTCTGAGGTACATCTATTTCCACTAGGTTAGCTTCATAGCGTTTGGGAGGCCTGATGACATCTCTTGGTCGCAGCTCGTAATTTGCTTTAATGTGCCTGGGTTCTTCGTCGTTCTGTTCGGAATGTTGAGGGCCTGCGTCCTCCTGCTGAATTCTTTGAACAGAATGTGTGTTTTCTATCACTACTGGGACTACAGTGTTTCTTTTAGGAATGAAACTACTTGAATTTTCATTGAAAATCACATTTCTTGAGACTGTAATTTTCTGTGTACTTTGATCCAGCAAACGATAGTTGGTTGAGTTTCTATCATATCCCACAAGGATGAGTTTCTTGCTCTTTGGTGCCAGTTTGTTTCGCAGTTCCTTTGGTACAAGTATGTATGCCTCACTGCCAAAGATTCTTAAATGTGACATTACAGGCCTTTTTCCACTCCATATTTCATAGGGTGTCGAGTTTGGTGCTTGAGAGGTTGGAGTCCTGTTTAGAATATAAACAGCTGTGTTTACTGCCTCTGCCCATAAATATTTTGGCATATCCTTTGCATATAACATTGAACGCGCACTTTCCATTATGGTTCTCATGTCACGTTCGGCTCTACCATTTAGCTCAGGAGTATAAGGTGCCGTTGTTTCAAACTCAATTCCATGTTTTGACATATACTCTTTCATTCCCTGATTACAGTATTCTGTCCCATTGTTGATATGTAGGGTCTTAAAAGAATATTCATATTTATTCTTTATCATGTTTGCAACATCTTTGAAACACCCAACAATATCCGCTTTGTGCTTGATGAAAAATACAATGCGATAGCCTGAACACTCATCCTTAAATAATACAAAATATTTAGCACCCTGAACTGATGGTGTTGACATTGGACCACACACATAACTGTAAATGAGTTCGCCTGGTTTGGTCTTGGCATGCTTTGAGGGCGAAAATGGTAACCTGTGCTGTTTACCACACTGACACGACTCACAGAAGAAATCTTCAAGGTCATTAATATTTACGCCTTCGCCCAAGCCTTTGGTGACCATTTCACGCAGAGTTCTCTTATTTATATGTCCGAGTCTCTCGTGCCACAATTGTAGACTTCCACTTGCGGTGAAATTTAGGCCTACTTCTTGATGTGGGATCACTGTGCGGAATAACATTCGATACAGATTGTTGGTTTCACGGACCGCGCTTGCTACTAGCTCCCCGTTTTCGTAAATTTCTGCATATCTATCTTCCTTAAGGATCTTCATCCCTTTTTCAGTTATCACACCTTCAGAGAAAAGACTTTTTCTTAGTTCAGGAATATACAACACATTTGTGATGATGGAGTCATACCAATTACCTCTGATAAATTTCTTTATTTTAATGCTTCCTCTTCCCTTCACAGAAAGACCTTGGTTGTTTCCAAGCACGACACTCGTATTGTCTAGAGTCTCTTCAAATTTATAAAAATAATCACGATGATTAGTCATATGTGCAGAAGCGCCGCTGTCCATTGTCCAGTTATCTTCTTTGGGGATTGCTGACATTAGCATAACATCCTGCTTCTCTGCACTAAATGCTGAAAAATGACCCTGTTGGGAACGGTCACTGTGAGTGTTTTGCTGTCCGTTTTCTCGGGGTTTCTTAGGTGCACGACAGTCACTTGCGTAATGTCCTTTTCTTTGGCAATTATAGCACGTTATCCTTGGTTTTCCTTATCTATTCCTTTGTGTTTGATTAGACTTTTGAGAGTTATTAAAACCTTTAAAATCGCTTTTCAAATTTGTCGAGGATAAAAATGCACTTTCCGATTGTTCAGTTGATGTGAGACTGGCCTCTTCATCCAACAGACGTGCCGTCATATCTGGGATTTTCTGTCTAGCCTCGTCTAGTGAAAACCAAGCTTGTCTGAAGTTTCTAAATTTGGGAGGTAGACTACCAAGAATTTTACTCATTATAGTAATATTGCTGAGTTGTTCGCCAATATCTCTCACATGTCACGCGAGATTTTTTATCTTGGCAATATGCTGAGCAATGGAGTCTTTGGCGTCCATCTTGTACTGATGAAATCGTTCGTGGACTAGCATTTTGTTCATTTCTGATTTCTGCTCAAAGATAGAATCTAAGTTCTCTAGCATCTCTTTAGACGAGTCACAATTTTCAACTAATGTGATCTGTGATAGTTCCATAGCTGTAGTGAGTGTAAACATAGCAATTGCGTCGTCTTTGTTCAACTTTTCTAGTTCCTTCACTTTGTCTATTGCCGGCTTTTCTATGGCACCTTTTGCAACATCAAAAACTCATTTGAAATTTACATTGGTGATAATTATTGCCGTCGAACTTATTTACGTGTGCTACGTCAAACTTTTCGGCCATCATTTCTATTTTGGTCTCGCGGATTATATAACTTCAAACACACGACACAATGCTGTTTGCTGATCGCGCGAACCTAACGATAAATAAATGGCGAATCACGTCGCTTCCTATCGCGAACTCGAATTCACAAAACGGATTTGTGAATTACCCGACCGACAGTTTTTACGAAATATTATGTGGATATATACGCAGTTGTTGGGTGTCTGGGCCCATAACCTGTTAAACACTTAGTTTGAAGTTTGGAACGCACTGTTCTTATTTAGCAGAACGCACACGGTAAAAGTTCAACATGAGTGTTGCATGACGCCAACCACATTGGCTAGAAAAAAAAGGCTTTAAACAATGTATTTGTGCGCCACACTATTGTGCACTCATACTGTTGATTACGAGGTTAGGCCTAAACAAGCATGATATTTTAAACATGTTTTGACAATATTGTCTCTGTAAACAATGAAAATGCGGTAAATCCGGTTTCATATAATGATGCAATGAATAGTTATGATTCTAAAAATTGAAAAAATTAAATAAATAAGGAAATTAATTGCTTAGCTAAAATTAATACACAGATGTCTGTTATTAAACCAGAAGATAAAAAAAATACTAGATTTAAAATGGGTTTATACAAAAAAGGCTAATAATGTTTATAAAGCTAGGTTAGTAGTTAAAGGATACCAGCAGAATGATTTAATTGATTATATATATATATATATTTAATTGATTATATATATATTCTCCAGTAGCAAGAATGCAAACGTTAAACATTTTATTATCATATTGTTGTCAGAATAATTTAATTATTTAGCAAATGGATGTAGAAACAGCGTTTGTGAATGGCAAAGTTAAATCAGAATTTTATGTTAAACAACCACGAGGCTATGAGGATTGTATGCATAGAGTACTAAAACTGGATAAAGCATTGTATGAATTGAGAGAAAGCCCAAGAGCTTGGTATGAGTGTTTCGATACTTATTTGAAAATTTTAGGTTTTGTAAGAAGCAAGAATGACTGTTGCTTGTATATGTTAAACGACAAGAACAATCATAATGTCTATTTGGATTTGTTTGTAGATGATTTGCTCATATGTTGTAAAGATAAAACTAAGTTAAATATAGTTAAAAATTTATTGTTTAAAGGATTTCAGATGAAATATTTGGGTAAAATAAAAACTTATTTAGGTATTAATATAAATTATGAATGTGATAAAGGAAAAATGACTTTGGATCAAAGAGATATCTTTTCTTTAGCAAGGAAATATGGAATTGAAAATTCTAAATTGTATGCCACTCCGATGGAACAAAATTTAAAATTAGAAGTCGCACAATCAGCATTTGATGAAATTAAGTATATAAATATAATTGGAGCTCTTTTGTATATTAGTTCCGGAACAAGACCTGATATAAGTTTCAGCGTAAATTATTTAAGTAGATTTCAAAATTGTTATGATAATACTCATTATAAACATGCTATGAGGGTATTAAAGTATTTAGTTTTGACCAAAGATTTAAAATTAACCTTTAATAGAAATGTTAATGCAGATATCTTAAACTGTCACATTGATGCTGATTGAGTAGGTGATATTATTGACAGAAAATAGACTACAGGATATGTTATTAAAATGTATGGAAATGGGATTTTTTGGAAATCTAAGATACAAAAGTAGTGTAAAAAAATCACCCACATCAGCTGAGTGTGTTGCATTGTCTGTGTGCGTTAGTGAATTAAAAGTTGTGAAATATGTTTTGCTAGATTTTAATATTGAAGTTTGTGAACCGATAAAAATGTATGAAGATAATTCTGGTTCAATAAATATAGCTTAGTATGGTAATTTTACAAAAGATTCGAAGTATATAGAGACACATTATCATTTTGTAAACGAGAGTTATGAAAAAGAGAAATTGATATTGTCAAAATAGATTCTAATGAAAATGTGGCTGATATTTTTACCAAGCCATTAGGTCTAAATAATTTTGAAAAATTCAGACATGAAATGATTGTGATATGAATTGGTTTATGATTAAGGTTAGACTGTAATATAAATCTAAGGAGGCGTGTTAGAATATAGGTAAATTTATATTTATAGCAAATGTATATGTAATGACTAACGACATGCGATGCGCAGGTGTGTGTGTGTGGGATTGTGTAGAGTTACTGAGTTAGTTGTCATCAATGTTGCCAACCCTACTGATTTTTCAGTAGATATACTGATTTTTAACTTTTTTACTGATCTATTGATTAATTCAAATAAAATTAACAAATCTACTGATATGTTCGTATATTGTCAACTTCACTCATTGGCTCTTTGAAATGTTGCGTTGGGTGGGAGAGGAGGATGAGGGAAAAGCTTCTACGCAGCTTTGTAGCTTGACAACTTTCAAAAAACCTTGTACCATACTAACTGTAAGCTTAGCCCTCTTCCAAGAATTTGGCTGTCACATTGAATAGACAGGAAGTCGCTACTACACTAGTCTGATAAAATCCACTCACTTTAAAACACACAATTTTTAACAGCTTATTTTCTCTAGCTAGTGTAGCACGTACCTCCAAACACTCAAAGCATGAAGCATTGGTCATAGACAAGATTTTTTTATTGTAATTTATTTTATGTACAGTATTTTACGTGCACTTTTCGGACCTACTGATTATATCAGCTCACGATAATTTCTATGAACGAGAGTAAAAAGACCTACTAATTTTTCCAGGAAAGGTATTTTCACATACCCACAGGGTTCTTTTACATAAATCAATCAACATGGGGCCAAATGCTTTACTTCCCCTCCGAAGGAAGGTGTGCTACGGATTGTTATCGCTCAAGAAAGATTTGTTGACTCCGGCTGGATTTGAACCCACTAACATTGGATCCTGAGGCGAGAACATTACCCCAAGATCACTGAGGTCAACAACAAAGAAAAAAAAAATGTTAAAGGTAGGAGGAATAACATAGGTGAGTAATATCACCTACGTTCAATAAAATAATTATCATGTATCACCACTTTTAACTACATCTACTGAAATCTACTGAATTTTTGAGGCTATTACTACTGATTTTTAGGGTACTAGGGTTGGCAACACTACTTGTCAAATGAATGTTGCCGCACACGTACACTTAAGTTGTTCATACTCTTATACAAATTTAGTGGGGATCAACATTATTATTAATACTTTTACTGGGAAAACTAACGAGTCTTAAAATTATGTCTAAAATTATATTTAGTTGAAGTTATAAGATGATAACAAAAATAATATCACAACGGTGAATATACAATATTATGATGATTAATCTTAAACAAACACTTTAGGAATCGGATTTCATCTGAGTTTTTTTAAGTTTCTTTACTCAAACTAATTACAAAACAATAAATGTGAATTTCACAGTGGAATTCAATAATAATATATTATAATTAAAAGAATATGTAACAATTTAGATTTTGTAATCTGTCGGGAAAATATATTTTATCCTAGTGGGAATTTGGTAGTTCGTGTTGGTGAACCTACCTATAGTTGTAATGTCATTAATGGCTGCGGCGAAATAACTTCTTACTAATTAGAGTTTATATTAATTCAAGATGGCAGGAACTAGAAGATTGCAAAAAGAGCTCTCAGACATGCGTGCATCGGGTTTGAAATGTTTCAAGGATATTCATGTTGACGATTCTAACATCGTATCATGGCAAGGTTTGATAATCCCCGAAAATCCCCCCTACAGCAAAGGTGCCTTCAGGATCGAGATCAATTTTCCTGCAGAATACCCATTCAAACCACCCAAAATTAATTTCATGACGAAGATCTATCATCCGAATATTGACGAAAAAGGCCAGGTTTGTCTTCCGATCATAAGCGCTGAGAATTGGAAGCCCGCTACAAAAACCGATCAAGTCATTCAGGCCTTGGTCGCTCTAGTCAATGACCCAGAACCGGAACATCCTTTAAGGGCCGACCTTGCCGAAGAGTACCTTAAAGACAGGAAGAAGTTCTTTAAAAATGCCGAGGAGTTTACCAAGAAGCACAGTGAGAAACGCCCTTCAGAATGAGCGTGCGTTTTCAGGAGCAAGACTTGCGAAGAGAGGATGGCGGATCCATGCTTTACAAGTGGTAGGAGACTAAGCATGGCCAACTTGTGTGTTGCAGTATTTACTGATACATTGTTAAAACTTTATTTCAAATTATTTTGTAATTGTTTTGATTTTGTTAGGATGATAAAACACTTAAATACGTTTTGATTAGCCTATACATCCACATATTATATTTCTTACTAGGCAATGGCATCTCATGTGAATTTCATGTAAATCATATGTTTCATAAACTATTGTATAATGTCACTTA
Source organism: Timema shepardi (assembly GCA_902151425.1). Lineage (NCBI taxonomy): Eukaryota > Metazoa > Arthropoda > Insecta > Phasmatodea > Timematidae > Timema > Timema shepardi. The sequence continues at coordinate 49,170 of CABFVX010004210.1, read as the reverse complement.
AAGTACATTGAACATGGTTTAGTCTCTTTGCTTCTACACATATGTCACTGCTGAAAATATTTTGCCACTAAACTAGCAACACCTAATTAAATGCTAACTTGTATGCTTTAACTCTCAACAAATGTATTGACACTTTATAAAATTACCTAGGACCTACTGTTTAGTTTTGTAGGTATCTTAGAATTTTAAATCCATTTCACTCAAAATCACACGTAATCTGATTTTAAGCTACTTAAGTTATGAATTGGTGAATTTATCAAGTGCCTCTCTACCAATATTTTCGAATTCATGAAATAACACTTATATTTATGAAGTAATTGACTTATTCTAGCTAGGCTGTGTGATTTTCAATCATCAGTTAAGAAGGAAACCATCTATAACTTATTTGCTCCCAAGTCCCTCAGGGGATTGGTGAGTGAATACTTCATTCAAGCAATCACACTGTCAATAGGATCAACTTAACGTCAACATAATATAACCTTCACTTAAGGTTTACTTAACTTAAAAGCGTGATCAGGATTCACATAATGTAACTTAACAACTCAAACAAAAACAGACAATGGATTTGGTTTCTTTTAAAACAAATTGTTCACTAAAATAAAACCCGAGCATTTAGGTTGATTAGGCAGCCAAGTACTTGCAATAAAAACTTTAGTGGATGTTCAAAATAAAGTGTAACAAAAGGATAGGACATTTTACAGTTTGCGAAACCCAGAAAAAAAAAGTAAGTTACCAACGAATTTGTCTGCATAACAAACCAAATGGTAAATGAAATACCAAAGAGCCCTTTTGAGCTCACTTGCAACACAATTGCCTGGCTAGAATATGTAGTACCTTCACTTAATGTGAAAGTTCTCTCCTCGACAACTTTTAAGTGAAGTGAAAGCTAAGTTAACTGCATCATGACACTTCATTTAAAAACATAAGGAGAACCTTTATGTTACATTACGTGAAAGTTGAGTATACATTAAGTTGAACATGAGCCTGGCATCGAGGGGAAGAATATCATCAACACAAGGACCTGTGTAGCTATAAAAGAGTTGCGGTTTATCTTATTACCACAATGCACAATAAGCCTAATTTAGACTTATTTTAAATGTACACTTAATGATTTCATTGCCACTCAAGGGACATTCTCATCTTATAGCATAGGCCCTACACTTATTATTTACTAACTTCTTAGTTTCAATATTTATCGGCTGTGAATATATGTTACATTGTTAGAACCACAGCCTAATCTTTCAACTTTAAGGGTCCACCAATCCACAAATATTTTTTTAAAGCTGGGTAACAATTTTAACTATCCGGGTAGCAGCATTGAATAATTTGTAATATTTTATGATTTGTTCATCAAACATTGCATTTTTCCGGGCAGTCGGTCAAAAGGCCCCAGTGAGAGCACTGAATCCAGTTATTATAATAGGCCTAGTAAGCCTATTTGTTTTGATTAGGTCATAATTTACAGGTTGAGAAGTAATACCCTCGAGGTTCTTAACTGTAGTTGAGGTTTTTATATTAAGTTTTCTGAGAAATTTGTTTTCTTATACTAAGTGAGGGATCAAAATCAGGTAAGCAGGTACAAGAAGACCAAATTTGGTTCAATGCTGATATAATCTATTGATTTCCATCTTAAATACAATATGACACAGAAACAAGTAAGTCTAATGTTTTTGAAGCTATATATATTTTTTGGTACAAAATTCAAACAAACTGAAACTACCCGTTGGGTAATTCACAGACAAGCCTAATAACTTAGGTGACAAACTTAAGCCTATAAGGCCAACATTATTTTCAGTATCTGGACCCTTTTATCCTAATACATGATCCTAAAAACTTGACATGTAGTATTGTCTAGAAGTGAATAGAAATCAAAATATATGCCTAAATATCACAATAGGTTCTTCCACAATTATATAAAAGGTTAGTAATCTTATGAGCTAGTAAGCCTACAAGAAATACACCGAGTACCTACTGAAAGATTATCTTACATACAAATGATTACAACTAATCTAACTAATCAACTAACTAATTGAACCTTCTCTATAAAATAAGTAAGAAATTGGTATACAAAAATAAAATATTTGTAGGATGCCATAAAGTGAAAGGCAAAGAAAAACATCCTCTTTGCCCTATTACCTTATTTCTGTACTATAACGGACTGCCGTGGGGTGGCTTGTGGTTTGTTGCTAGGGCAAGCACATATTAATAGGACTATACTAATAAATTATTTCCTTCCATTCAGGACCATGTTTGCCTTTTAAAGCCAATAAACAAACATTTTGTGTACCTATTGCATTTGTATGTGTGGTTGGTCAACTGGTTAGTGATGGGGGGAGGACAGTCAACTCTAGTACAGTCCATTCAAGCCTTACTTGCTCTGGCAACAACCCATGAGCCTCGCTTGGTACTGTCTGTCTGTCTGTCTGTCAGTCTACACACTACCCCAACATACTAAAACACTTTTTGTAATAAAGTCAAAACCCAAATTCTTTGCCTATGATATTAATGTTAACTAACTATTGAAACCGTTGTTCTTTGTAGGCTACATGTGCAAATTTGGGTCGGGGGTTGTGAATTAAGGACAAGGTTATCCACAACTAAGACAGCTAAAGTGCTGATCCCTCTAATTATTCCTCGCTTCAGATAATAGGACAACCCGGAGACTTAACATGGTTTAAATTTGGTGTAATCAGGAGGAACCAGGACCACCTTCCTACCTTCTCATAACCCAAGAATTATAAATAACTCAGAGCTTTTTATAAAGTATTAATTTCATCAACTAATAAAATAAACAACAAAGAATATTAATTAGTATTGTTCAACATTTTATACTAAATATTATTTTCTACAAATCTAAATAGGAAATAAAATAATTTTATTTCAAACAACTGCATAATGCCTTAGACCAATTGTATTCAACCTTTTTTGTTGGCCTACTCGTACCCCCAGATATAATCTATCTTGCACTTTGTTACTCTCAAGTTGTTGGAGCATAATGCAAGCTTAAGGCCTACATATTCTATATTATAAACTAAATCAAATAAACTACATTCAAAAGAATGTATTCAATAAGGCTTTGAGTGATATATAAAAATATGACCCCCTCTGTAGTCTTAGTCAAAATTCCTGGCATCAGATCCAAAGGTCCCAGGTTCAATCCTTAGCGCTTCCAAAACTTATCTGTGAAGCTGTGGGTTTGGAACGGGGTGAAACTCAGCCTTGTAAGTAGCGATGGCAATAATCGAATGATTTTAAGAATTGAATAGTTGGAATGATTTTGAGAAGTATTAAAGAGTCGGTAATAATCGGATGTTAGCTACTTCTAACTAAAAGTAGTTACTAGTTGCTCGTTTTGCTTTGTGCTACTATTCTCTTCACCCTGCTGTCGGATCTCCCAACACGCATTCCTTTGCGTTTGCAGATTATCAACACTTTTCTATTACTGTATTTAGTTACTTGTACCAGTGTCGAAGACCAAAGTACAGCAACAACAAAATACTATGCAGTGAACACATTAGTTACATAAGTACTTTTCAATTAATATAAATATTTTTGCGTACGATTGATAATAAAATACCCGCCTTGGTGGCGTAGTTGGCTAACATGCTTGTCGTTTTGAGCTCGACTGCTGAGAATGGGTAGATCGAGGTTCGAATCTCGGTCGGGTGAACTGGGGGTGGTTTTTCCTAAATGGTTTTCCACTCTACCTCCACGCAAATGCGGGTTCACTTCCTCTAATTCAACCTTCTCAATTCCTAATCCATTAACATATTTAGTACTTAAAGCGTATAACCCGAACGGGTAGTAAGACGCGGTGCTAAATATTATTATTATTATGATAATAAAATAAAGAACATACGTTTCCCTTTGTCTTTAAAAGAGTCAAAATAATTGACCCTTTAATATTTCGTAAACATAATAAAAAAAAATAGGATTACAATCCTATTTATATATTGTGTAAGTGATAAAATACTTTAAATTTGAATATCTGAATCAATTATATTCCTCCTGAAAGCTTCATTCAGAATCAAACACACAGTTACTACTCAACAAACAACAACGTAAGTTTGCTAGATAATTATATTTTGTGTTATAAGAATGTAAAATTATTTCAATGAATAAAATTATAATACAATCTGAATATTACGGCCAGGCAATGCTTTATTAAATACATAAAAAGTATATATTATCTATTTAATAAATTTAAGTCAACATTAAAAAAATTCTCTCTCAAACTGTTCTTGCTATTTGCGTTTGGTTAATTAGGAAGGTAAAGTTTAAAGGAAATGAAAAATAACCATCTACATAGTAATGTAGCAAAATAATCAAATCATTTTGTAATTTCCATTCAAATTATTATTATTTTTTTAAATGTTGTATTAAATTAGCCTTAGAATCATTTGAAAGTGTAATGCCGATTATTGTTCAGCGATGAGGACTATTTATTGAAAATTAACCTAATAGAAATGAAGATCTGTATAGAGATAGCCTGGAAACATTCAAAATCATTAGGTTGATTTTCTTCAGAACTTCTAGCAAGGGAGTGGTAATAGAATGAATCGGCCAGCTTGCGTCAAGTCAGTTATTGTTTTCATTTGAATGATTTTGAAAGAATCGGAGGAACCTGCATGTTCTTTTCCTTGAAAATTTTTCGATAATGCATTTGGGTTCATATCTTTTTCTATTATTTATTTAAAAAATTCTTGTGCTTGGTGGGCCAGAAGAAAAGTCATGGGCTATGTATTGAACCACACTGTTTTAAAAGTTTAATCTACTAATAATCTGGTTGGGTTTATTGTGCATTCTTTTAATTATAAATTAATTAAGTTTATGCATATTTTAATATTGTTAAAATAAGACAAACTGAAGAAAACAAATTTTTCTTGCTACCCTTTGTTGAATTTTTGTACGACCCTACAGTATTTTGGTAAATTTGTGTGCCATCTGTTTCATATCTTGGGTACTTCTTTTATGAATAGAACTAACTTATTAAATTTTTTTTGGTCTTGCCAATTTAAAAATTTGCAGAATACTAATACAGTTGGGAGCAGAAGAAAATGTTAATATTTCATCAATATATCAGGTCTTCAATAGAAAAAAACAACTTCTTTTTAAGAACTTAAATGAGCCTGATTTGTCCTAACATTTTTTGATAAAAAATGTCGCAGGCAATATGGTGATCCCAGACAGACACACTTTCATAGCGTGAGGAAGTGCTTATCTACTTCCAGCTCCCAACTTAACAGTAATCTATATTAAGAGTTCTAAATAATTATCAAGAACTAAACAGATTAGGAACTAGTTTTGTTTTCCTAGTATGCTGTAACTAGGTGATAGTTTAAGTACTTCATTGCCAGTGAGCTAAACAGTTTCACAGCCAACACTAAAGTGTACCAACAAACAGCCATTATTATTCAGCTGGCTCAAGCTCAAGAAATTGGTCTTACTATTTGTGTATGAGGACAGGTTAGTTGATCACAACTTTTTCTAAAATGTAAGAGCTTTAGTAAATGTTGGCAAATGTGTCAGGCAAATTTAACTTTTTTTTTAATACATAGCTCCTATTTATAGTTTTATCATATAATGTTATCAGATTGCTTTTAAAGCATCCACTTATTCTAGTGTTATACTATGTGGTACATAAATAAGCCTACCTCTCTCACACTGGCCACATTTTGATTTATTATATCTTAAGGCGAGTTCTCATGTGTCATTTTAAATTAATCATTCTCACTGATTCGTTTATCATGATAATGAAAATGAAAGGAATTTGTTCACATGTGTCATTTATAGTAAAGCGCCGTTAAAAATGAATGTGAGCTGCAGTTTGTGAAATATGTGTGCAATCATTGCATGTGTTAGAAAATATGTTCAAAAAAAAGCCTAGATAAGTTCATCAACACACGAAATTTCATTAAAGGCTGTGTGGCCTGTCCAGATGTCATTGCAAGTCGAAACTGGAAAACAATTGAGGATTAAATCCAATACAAGGGTGCAATTGTAATACTGAATTTAAATAAATCTTTACAATAAAAGAAAAATGAATTCAGTATTCTTGTACATGTTCTCTTTCACTGCTCATTTTGTTTTTATTTTCCAATAATCGTAATTAAAAATGAAGAAAAGTAAACATACTTATCACTTTTGATAAAAGCTTTAAATAAAGATTCAATCTAATGAAATGAGCGTTCTGATGGTGTTAAATGGATAATTGAAACTGACTCATGAAAACTGGCCTACATAGCGTATTTTAACATTGCATAGGGGAAATAATGCAAACTATGGGCGAAATAGAGGAGATAGGTAAAGAAAGCCACCAACTCAAGAACTGCGACGACCTACCTTGACATACAAAGTTAATGTATCTGGGACATAGGAATGTGAACTTAGTAATCAATTTTACATTAAACTTGACAAGTTCACTCTTTAATTCAGACATATCATTAATTGCTAGATCTACAGATGTTATCACCAGGCACAGTCTTGAAATTAGACAACCTAGACAAGATGGTCTGTAATATTTCACTTGATTGAATTTCTCACTGCTCAACATGTTTGTTTTGTATTCCACACATCCTATTGTTCAACATGCAAAAATTCATATATATTTGGTGTCAAAGGATTTAAGCAAAAATTGCACTGTTGAGATTAGGCGCATGAACCCAACTTGTGATTTTGCAACATGACTAATAAACATTTCTTTCATAATTCTTTCATTTCCTCAAAGATATTCCATTACAAAATTAAAACATTTATTTTATTGATAGTTTAAGTGTCACAAACTTTTTTTTCCACAAATAAAATTCAAATATTGTTGTGATAACACTAACTGAAATAAATGATATTTTTAAAGGGACAATGAACATTCCAGGTTATAACTTACTGGTATTTCATGTTCCAAACCACTTTTACTTGATACACACACACCTATAACATAAATACTCTTGGCAATGCCCCATTAACCTTAATCTCTAGATAAAATGTCAGAGATTGAGGCCAAAATCTGTTGTTAACGCATTTGATTAAATATCTACTTTGTTGTTTATTATACCTATTTACTTTTAAAATTCTATTTTGCATAGCACTGGAGCTAGGTACTCATATAATAATAATTATAATTATTTACCTTTGTTTTATCTTAGTTATAAATGTTTCAGTTAATTCAGATAAAGATAGGGTTATTAAGCCCATTTTTTATCCTCCTGAAATGTTCACCTGGTTTAGATTAGGACATTAATTTAATTTATTGATTTTTAATGTATATCTTCTTAAAATTGTAGAATAGATTAAAAAACATTTAAACTAGAATTTAATTTTAGTTGATTACATAAGAAAAACTTGATTAAAAAACTGCATGCTTTTCCCCACTTTCGAGCAGCAGTTACACATAAATTATTATCATTGATAAAAAAAAGTAAGGGAAGCTAACTGTGAAAAACCAAGATGGAGTTCTGTATTTTAAACCTCAAACTTGTGTCCATGTTTCTTTGGTAGGTGCATTGTTGCTTTCTCAATTACTTTGATTGTTATAACCATTGTTTGTGATAAAAATATCTGAACAGTTGCTAAGAATGTTCCTATGATAATGTATTGCACTGTGTGACAACATAGATTTTGTATGTTGCTAATTACAACACTTGTAAATGTTTAATAAAATGCATTTCAATAAAATGTCTTAATTTTTTTAAAACAACTTTGTGAGGCTTTATGGAGCCTTTTTTTTTTAATTGACAACATTGGTGTGTGTGTGTGTGTGCGTGCGTGCGTGCGCATGCACATGCAAGCACACCACATTTTAAACAGACTGAGAAGTGGCGTATAGTTGGGACTGAAAAGGGAAACTCTCAAACTACGGTTTTAAATGTAACTGTGTCGACTGACATGGAGTAAGACAGAAAACCCCTCTTGGTTCTACTCAGTTCTGTGCAACCCTGATCAAACTGGCTCATTGCCAGTTTTTCATAATCCCACTTTGTAATTTTGTTTGAAATAGATGAGTTGGTCAACTCGTTAACCACGTTGAGGACATTTTCAAGTGAGAGGCATAGGTTAATGCTACATTACATTAAAAACAGCAGAGCCATTTAAAGTGCGCTGTTAGGAAATTTACATGACCTAACATGATTTATATACTAATATTTCTTTTAGTTATTGAAAAACGACACACAATTGTGACAATTTTCTTGGAAATATAAATTTTAAAAAGGTTAATAAGTAGACATGGGAATAAAAAAATATCAGTATTGTACATTCTTGAAAATGATTCACAAGTATATGCAGCTCTAGGGTGGTGGGTGGTATTGGAGATTATATATCTACTTGTTTGGTAACTCTACAACATACTGGTATTCCCAGTTACTATTCCAACTTCTCGTAAATCCTCCCTGGTCCGCTCCAGTGGACAAGCAAGCCTCCATCTCACTTAGTTGGTGGTGGCCTGCCTTAATGTCACACCTCACTTTACATCGTCCTTCCATAATACTTGTCTTAATTATCCACATATTTACAATTATGAGATAAGGTAGAATTTTTAATAAATGTACCCAAATTTGCATTGAGGAATAGTGGTAAACCAATTAGGAAAAATACCTCAACACCTGGCCAAGATTTGAACCATGGAATCATCGGCATTAAAGTCTATTGCAAGAGTAACACCTTAGACCATGCAGTGCAAGTGGCATTATTATGTGTGTTATTCAGAACACATTAAAGAGGAGCATAAATACCCAAATGTGTAATAAGCCACGGCGCAAAAAAATTAAAGAGTATTAATGAGGATGGCGAAGGAGAGGATGTCGAGAAGAGTGATGGAAATGAAGTATGTAGGGAAATGACAGCAAGGGAGGCCAAGAAAGAGATGGGAGGAGCAGACAACAGGAAGTGTACAAGTGAGAGGAGAATGGTGGAAGGCTAGAGGAAGATGGAGACATTTTACTAAACTGACCCTGTCATAGGCTGGAAACGGTTGATGGTGATTAACGACTTTTAAGTGAAATGATTGGAAATTGCTAATAATTATAAATAAACGATTGTGTTGTAACTAAACAGCACAAATAACTGATATTCTTCGGAACATCTGAGTTTGAATCTGGTTTTGGTCACATGGCAGACTCTACCCATAGCTTGATTTTGGTTGAAAGAACAGTTTAGAAAATCTAAAGATATTTTTATATGGCCAACATTGATAATATTTTACTATATTAGGCTATTTGTGCTATTTTATAGATATTGATAATATCTATCAAAAGAGACAGCTTCATTTAGAATGACCTAAGATATGAATATATTAAAATTGTTTTAGTAACTTAAGTAACTACAAGATACTGTTCTTCCTACCAACATCATGATGTACCAAGAATGACACTATTATACATACAGTAGACCCTCCCAAACTCTATGGACGTTTTATGGCTAAAGAAGTGGAGAAACTTAGCAGGCAAGACTAGGATGTCTTATGAACGCAAAAATATTACAGACTTTGTTTGCCAGCAATAAATCAATATTTTCTGCTAAAATATGTTTTGTGTTGCCTTAGTTAAATTGAAGACTGTATATAAAAGAGAGAAACTTCAATAAGTTTTAGGAAAACATAATTTTTAATGTTTTTGCTTGTATTTTTGTGTTTTGGTAAAGTTTTTTTCCCTTTCATCTGACCTTTTTTTTTGTTTTGACCATGTCCAAGAGTGACGAATAATTGGGGGCCTTCTGTAGTCAAATTATATATTTTTCTAGCACGTCTTACTACCTGTTTGGGTTGTACACCTATGTACTAATTACACTAATGTGTTAGGGATTAGAGAGATTAAATTTAAAGGAAGTGCGCCCACATTTGTATGGAGGTAGAGTGTAAAACCACTTAAGAAAACTCATCCTCGGTGCACTCGACCAGGATCAAACCCCAGTTTCCCTGTCTTCGGCAGTCTAGTCTATTGCGAAAATAGCACCTTAGAACAAAGGTGTCGGAACGTTTTGGCAATAAAGGGGGGCCAAAACAATAATCTCTAGACACACCCAAATCAGTGGTTGGACTGCCCAAAGCATCACAATTACCTGTAATATAATTAAGAAATGCTTTAGTTTTTTTTCTTTTTAAGTGGCTAGTATCTAGTTGCTGGTTAAATCAAATTAACATATAAAAGTGTATAAAGATCAAAGTTCATATGTTGTGTCTATTTGACAAATTGAACTGACACCAAACAATGAATATTGAGTGACCATAATCTGACTGTGTGTTTTTTTATCTTTCAGGTTCATCCTCTCATGTCACCCATTCATATTTCATTGTATATATGTATCGGTATTCCGGCCTTACATATGGGTATTAGATTGTACAAGGGTGTTTTTACTTGTACAATACTTGAATAACCAGCTCAGATGACCACATAGTCTAAGGCGTCACTCTTGTGTTAGACTGGCCCCTGATGACAGCGAGGCCCGAATCACAGTCGGGTTTACTAGGGGTGATTTTTTCATAAATGGTTTTCCACTCCCCTTCTAAGCAAATGCGAGTAGATTACGTCTAAAATATTTCCCTCCTCATCCTTCACCGATTAGAGTAATTATCATATATATGTATAACCTGAACTTGAACTGCTAGTAAGACACAGTGATTAAAATAAGACTTGAATACTCCAACAATAGCCACATTCTTTATTAGATTATTTATTTGTCATTTCAATTATTTTTTTGCAGAATGGTATTGTTATCCAAGGAGAATGTTAGATCCCATAATTTAATATTTAAAAAAATCAATTTAAAATAAAGTAAAGCCTCAAAAGCCCGCATGAAATTCAGAAGTGTATCATCCCCCCTTAAAAGCTAGATAAACTCTAGGAAGACTTTTGTCTTTGACGCTATGCATACAAAATTAACTTGCTTGCCTTTCGATTTTTCACTATGTCACTTTTTAAATGCCGCATCTGTAAACATTGTAGCGATGTTACCACCACCTTGTGGTAAATTTTGTCTACACGCCATAACATGTCTTTCCTAATTTATGATACTGATATTCATTATTTTCTTGCGATAACTTACACATGTTTCTAAAGACATTTCAAAATTAATGCAAACAGTAACACCAAGGAATTCACACAAACTGCAACACCCAAGCTGAGAGACGACTAAACAAGACACTCAAACACACACACTCCTTGACTCTTTACACAGAAAAACAATAATGACACTCTGCTTTTCCAAGTGATGCGCAAGAACGTGGTGTCTGTGGAATGACTCGGGCACATCAGCACGTGCCATTCCGGTGCATGGCGCACAGGCAGCAAGAGGCAACAGCGCTACCCTGGATTACTATACTATCTATCCCCCAACCAACTACTGTAGGCACCTACGGTGGCTCGCAAAGCTAAATTTTTTTCTTACTGGATCAGCATCACAGTCAATTCCATGCACAATAAATTTCATTGCATGTGCTCACAATTAAGTATTAACATTGTTATATTAATGTGAAACCATTGAGCAGCCTTAGAAAATTAGAAAACAAGAATAATTTGGCCTCCTCTGATCTTGGCCTCATGGTCCTCCCAGTCAGATGCTTATGACTTAGAACAGGGTTATTCTATCTGCGCCTGCAGGCCACATCCGGCCCACCAAGCTCAGCAGATTGGCCCGTAGATTGAAACTACAACTACTGTATAACTAAAGATGTGTCATATAGTTCAGATGGTATGTAGAGGCGCCTGACCTTGAACAACCAGAGATAACTTGTCTCTTATCAGTGGTGGGGGAAGCTGCAAGCGCAGTATTACTCGGTCCTTGGTGCCACCAACTTTGTGTGTTCACAAGGGTAAGCAAGCTTACCCTCCAGCGTTGTGCGTCCCCCACTCTCGACCCAATATCTCTCCTTCCAAGTGCCACCACATAACGGTTGAGCTTTATAGCATATTCTTGATTTTGACCTTGAACAATGCAGTTGGCCAGGCAACAAGGTGGCTAAGAATGACTCACACCTGTTCTCCCCTCCACCTGACAGCAGCCAATGTCTCGCTAGTTTGTATTTGCCTGGCTTATTGTTTGTATGTTATTTAGTTTATAGTAATAGCAAAGTGCTTTGCTTTTAATTAGTCTTATTATATTTTTCCCATTATGGTTTATATTTTAACAATGATTATCTTTAAATGATTTTGATATGATATCCTTTTTTCATATTTACTAAGCTTAGTCCTACTCTAACTTTTACATTATTTTAGTTTCTCTAAAATATATCAATATTATATATACTATCACTAAAATATATCAATATTATATATAATATCAAATTACGTTTCACCTAACTCCCACCCCCACCCCCCGCCTCCCCCCTCTTTAAACTACACACATATAATATAATAACGTTCCAAATTATTGTCAGATGGAATTAAATGTCCGACCTGCCAAATACTATGATATTTTGAAGTGGCACGCTTGGCTAATTAGTTGAACAACCCTGGCTTAGAACATACTGCTTCTGAAGCAGGTAACTTTTACACATTTCATACAATGTCAATTACTTTTTTTTTCAGTTTCTTAATTCAAGGCAATGGGCCATTAGTACCTTGAACAACACTTTGAGTGAACTATTACTATCCCAATCTACTTTTGATTTCAGAACACTTCCAAGAAACTTTGACCTGACCTGGATTTAAAATCTAGGGCCTTGATCCAAATAACAATGTCTAAAGTCAACTCTGAAAAGGTTATTAGTGTGTTTAGCTCCAGTACAGCTTACCTTATAATAAATTAACTTAACAAAATTATTTTTTTACATGCACATCTTACAATATTATCAGGGTAGGTATGAGTAAGGTAGAATTTAGAATAAATGTATCTGTATTTTCAACAGTAGACCCTTATGGGAGTCACGTTGACCTTCCTATAAATAGTCAACCAGATGAGGTCAACACCTGCTTATTGGTGTGGATAAACATATTATATTATATATGTTCTATTTTCTGAATCCTATTGGTGAATATGTAGAGTACTATTTATTAAATTATATAAATAATTACTCCAGCCAAACTAATTAAATTTATCACTGACTTATAAAAATCCTATGGTCTAGGCCAGTGGCATTCAGACTTTTTTTTTTGCATACTCACATATAAAATTTATATTCAACTTTGATCAACCTGCTTCGGTGTCCACATGGTCTAAGGCGTCATTCTCATATTAGATTGGCGATGACAGGTAGATTGGGTTTTGAATCCCAATTAGGCGTACTGAGGTTTTTCCAATATGGCTTTCCACTCTCCCTCCACACAAATGGAAGTGCACTTCCTCTAAATCCAACCTTCCTCATCCTTAACTCACTAGGTTAATTAGCACATATGCGTATAACCCGAACAGGAAGTAAGATGCAGTGCTAAATAATTTTAATCTCCTTAATTATAGTTCTGGCCAACAGTCGTAAGACTTATGACAGGCCAGCACTGAAAAGTACACAAGTACCATAAAAGCATGTATAATAATACAATTAAATACTCTATAGTAGCTAAATAATGATATATACTGATGAAAAATTACAAAAATAGGATGTACTAATTATACATGACAAGAATAATAAATAACAAACATGAGAGTAGTCAAAGGATAAATATTTAAAAAATAGTTACAATAAGCAAATAATAAAACAGAAAAATTTAAATTAAAGTATTTGAGGCAGAGCCTTTACAAAGTAAATTAGTTGTAAGGGAATTCCTTAAATAATTCTCTGAGTTTTGCTTTTCTTTTGTGATAAAAGTCAAATTCAGCAAATTTAGAGTTAGCGCTGTGTATACAATGGCCTATAGGGCTCATCTTGTAAGAGTTATTGAAAAAATCTAATTTAGGATTGCGAAAGGCCTGTGATCAAGGGAAAATTTACTAGAAATTAAGCTATTGAAAATATTAAAAAGAAAAAGGGTGTCACAATAAAGTCTATGCAAGTAAAGAGTTTGGAGCCCTAAAGGAGGTTTCAAATTCTGTCATAGTTATAATAGATCTGGTTGGTAAAGCAAGGAGGTTAGTGTCATTATCAGTTTTATTAAGTTGTTCTAACCATATTATATTAGTTGAAGCAAGAAGTTGATTAGCTTTTAATTTACTGTAGAAATGCTAAATGCTTTGAGCATATTTCCAATCAATTTTGTGGCAGTTAAAATCACCTAATATGTTGGGATTTCAATCCAGACACATTCCATATTATTCTCTAAGTCAGTTCTCCTAGCCATCCCAGAAATAGAATCAATAACAGAAATGAGAACACCACCACCCTTTGAGACAGTAGCTTCATCATATAACCTGTTTGCTCTATAAACATTATAGTTAGGGGAAAGTAATTTTCATTAACAAACTCACTAGAGATCCAAGTTTCAACCAAACAAATAATAGAGAATTCATTCAAACAAACATTAGAAAATAATTCCCTTGTTTTGATTTGTAGACCCCGAACATTTTGATAATATAACAGAATATCCCTATTATTCAGTGGGAGCTGAGTTGAAAGGTATCCTCTAGACCTCCAACGATGGTCACGAGTGAGGATCGAATTGAATCCTCTTGAGGACCAGGGTCAAACTCAACAGCAGCTTTTGTAGGGGCAGACACACAGGGGGACTCCTCACAGATTATCTGCTCTAGCAGTAACTTCCTATAGTAAGGTGCAATGAAAGAGCCAGGTGGCCGAATATCACCATTGTTTATCATGGGAAAATCATTTTCTTTAACATAAATATGGAAGGAGGAATATGAGTTAAATTTAGTTTTCAATTTTGAACAGAAAAAGTAATCAAGATTGAGTTCTTTAGTCAAATAAGATTGAATGGCCAGGGAAGATTCTTCAGGAGAAAAACGAGTAACGAATAGAGATTTTTTTTAAACAATTTTGTTCACTGTTTGTAGGTCGGTGGCTGTCCTATTACCAGTCAGCAACTTTTTGGCACGTGAGCGCTGAACCGGTGGGTCCTCGCGCACGTTGGAATTTGCTGAATATTTTTTATGATGCAACACAACCGTAAAATCATCATCAGCGATTGCTGACGCAGATTGTGACCCAGCTGTTGATTCCATAATAGACTTAGTCAACAACAGAGCTTTTTTTATTACAATTTAAAGCTAGGATAAATGTTAATTTGGGTGAATTCAGTGAATTAGATAAGTGAGAAGTGAATGAGGTAAATTCAATTGGAATAGAAGTTTGCGAAGATAAGGAGCATTGAATTTTGAATCAAACCAAGCAAACTGAGAACCTGAAAGCTAAAAGCTCTGAAATTTGGGATTTCAGCACAGCGTTATCATTGCTCAGATCTTTTACCTGAGTAGACAGATTGTAGACCATGCTAATCAAGGAATTTAAGAGGTGTAAAGTATCTGCTTACCAATCACCTGATGGAGCTTTGAGTAGCTCCTCAAAATACTTAACCTGAGGAGGCTTCTGCTACCACTCTGGAGGAACGAGTGCAGAAGCAGATTTTGTAAGGAAGTCGTCTCCAAATAAAGCTTTAGCCCTTTTAGTACATGGGTCACACTCACTTGAAAATAGATATCCCACTTTTTATTAAAAAAACTCATATTCTGCCTCATTAATTTTGAGGCAGTCAAGATGAAACCTTGCTCTACAAGGGCCAGAACAGCAAATAAATCTTTGTCGACCAAAGAAGCATTTAACACAATTGTCCTCACTGCCCGGCATATTGAATAAATCAACTTACCAGGTCTAAGGAAAGGCAAGCTCACTCCGAACACAACATTCAGTTCATGGAATGAGGTCACTTGTGGAGCTCCGTAAAAACACGTCCACTCATGGCAAGAGCCAATAATAATAGTAATAATAATAAACCTTTGTACCCCTAAAATGAAACTATCCGCCCAGAGAAAAATCACATAAAGGAGCAAGAGTGAAAAAAAGGGCCCTCCTGGATCACATTTCCTTAGTCTGGGTTTCTTGTGGGCTAACCTTAAATCTGTCCCTGTTCATCAGGGTATAGATAAAATAAGATATTTTTTTAAATTGTACATATCACAGGTTGAATACCATTGGCTTGTTAAACTCACACTGTGGTGACCTTAATATGAACCAAAACACAATGAGGCCCCATTCTTAGTTTTATAGAAAAACACTATTTGGATCATGACATGTGAAAATTGGACAATATTCAAGGTAATCTAGCAAGTAAGGTCAGGTGCGCACAATTTTTACTCTCTAGAAACTGTTAAATTTGCACACCAAATATATGTAATGTTTTTCAGAACAATAGTGTGTGCAGTTGTTGCCTCTGATGAAAAGGAATAAACCGCTGAGAGATAACGGTTTACATACAAGAGTTTGTCATGAGCATGACCTCAACCAAATATTTAAAGTCTAAAAGTGGCATTGTTGCTTCAAATAAATGGTTTTATTTTTCTGTGGAAAAATAAAGAGTAAGTCTTAAAACTTTTATTCATTCTTAATTTTAACTTTGTAATATTGAGGATTTTAAAATTATAAATTATTTTTCTTACTTACATTGAAATTTTTGAAAAGCAGCTCCCTCTGAATTTTTAATTTTCAATGTGGTTCTCATGATCAAACGAGATTAACATGTCTAGTCCAGACAACATGTACATAAGCTATTGTTGATCCATAGAAACAAACTAAAAGTTACAACAGGGGTGTGTGTGTGTGTGTGTATGTATGTATGTATATATATATATATATATATAAAAAAGAAAGAAAAAAGATACAAATAGTTTTACTGCTTGGTGACTAGATGCCCATTAGAGATGTCCACACCTTATGCTAACTAATCTAAGGGTACAGAATAAGAATTAATTTATATGAATGGTGATAGCAATGACAATTGTTATTAACAAAAATCAGCCATCCATTTAACTTTATAGTCACACTTGCTAGAGCCCCTCTGCCAGATATTCGGATTTATTGTGTTGGTATCACCATGTCTTACTACCCATTCAGGTTATACACTTACATACTAGACTAATTACACTAATTTATTAGGAATGAGGTTAGGTTGAATTTAAAGGAAGTGTACCTGCATTTATATGGTGGGAAAGTGGAAAACCACCTTCAGTACACCTGGCCGGGATTCGAACCCTGATCTCCCTGTCATCAGCAATCTAGTCTAGTAAAAGTGTGACACCTTAGACCATGCGGCCACCAAATAGTGTACCGTACCTTATAGATTTGCTTCTCATTATTTCTAAAAATCTGGTAATGTTTACATTTTTGCAGCTTTCTAAAAAATCCCACAAAACTAGTGCGAAGCCTGAGCCCTGACACTTGAAAATATTCATTTTACCTACAAATCCTGATTATTAATAAACCAAATCAGAATCAGACGTTAACTTTCCCACATTGATACAATTTTTTCCTTCCAATTCTGATTTAAATGGTAAATTAATGTTCTAGGTTCTAGTTATTAAAAGGTTTTTCCTAGAATTATGTTGTCCTATACCAATGGTATAACAAGTGTTCTAAAAATAACCAAGATGTATTTGAAATTCTTAACATAACTTACTAAAAGGAAACCATAAAACAAAAGGATGAAAAAGGAAAATGATAAATAATGGTAGAAAAAATTAATGGAAACATTAGAAAAAAGGAACAATTAACACATTATACAAAGGCTAAATCATGATTTAAATTAGAAGGGATCGCCAGCACATTTACCTGGATACTGGAGGTGAAATAAGTTTAGATAGACCACACAATACATTTTTAAGAACAAGCTTTCACTGTCACAAACAGCTTCTGCAGGTTAGATTGGTCTACTCTCTTGACCTGGTAACTTATGTGACAGTGAAAGCTTGGCCTTTAAAATGTGTTTGTATATTTTTTGGTGTTTTATCCAAACAATTTTTATTCCAGTATCGGTATTTATGATATGAAAATATTTGATATCTATCAACATGAAACTTAACATCAAAGGTGGCTTGTGAAGGAGAGCTTTGGGACACCTCCCTGCAAAATAAAGCAAAAGAAGAAACCAAACATATTTTGAAATTCATACCAATTTTCTCATATCTTTTCATTACAGAGTGAAAAACATAAATCAATTTAAAAAAAATCATTATATCTTCTTCCCATTTTGTTGAGGAAATTAGCAAAACCAGAATAGCGTCAACGCGTGACATATGTTAACAAGCGCTTTGGCAGCTGACACAGCAATGCCCCACAGCTTGCTATGCATCACAGGGTGGTTGCCATGGCAACCTGATGTCATTTTGTTTCCCCTCGCAATGTTTTTCGGACTGAGCTCAACTGTGACCAGCTGAGTCGGCTATTAGTTGTTGATTTTTACACTGTGTATGTGTGACGCTACCAGTTTTCAATTACATTTGTGAATAATGAAAGTTTCTTATAATAAAAAACTGAATTTTGGTTCTTAATCATTAGAAGAAAAAAGTTTGAAATTAAAAACAATGCAAGGCCAGTGCCCGATTTGAACTAAATTCAAACGATTTCAAACGATAAACTTACTGATACACTAATTCTTAAGGTATGTTGTGTGTATGGTATTCAAGATAGTTTCAAGAACCTATTTATTTATTTTTTGTTCACTGGTGTGTTTGTGTGTGTGGATTTAACGTTGGACAATCTTCGACTTCGGACTAGGTGAGTTGTTATACTTTTATATCTAGATATAATTTACTTTTATTAACTTTATCCCTTTTATAGTGTAGTTTGTCATTTAAATATAGGTTGGTATAAGGTTGATATAAGGTAATTAGACAATTTTTAAGAGAGCACCCTCACTTATGGTTTACTCATGAGCCGCCACTACTACATATATATATATATATATAAACATTCCTATTGACCTCAATGTGCTATGAAGCATAAAGTAGTAGACATAAATCGAGTTGAGTTTAGTGCCAACAATTTGTCGTACCAGTATCATCAATAATACCAGCGTTTAAATTAATATATTAATGATGTGTCGGACTTGAATATCCAATGAATGCTCAGGGCTAATCTTTTACAAACATCAAAACCCTCAAAATGACGAAATTGCTAAATGTGAGTAAATGTCAGTAAATGTGAAGCTTATTTCTGAAGATTACAAGAAGCTGAAAAACATATGTTCTTACTACTTTATGGAGTTGGCGATAATTTATAGAGGCTAAGTTGCACAAAGCTTGATATTCATACATCTTAAAAACAAACCTTAAGTTCAGGATTCAAAGCGGGAAGACCATAATCTAATAAATTTTGCTAAAGCTTTCAATAAATTGGCTGCAAACATCACACCAGAAATATTGGAAGGAAAGGCCAATCAGTTTAAATTTCCTTTTATCATATTATAAAACACTTTTGAGATTAAAAAAAAAGTCACACAGCTGCAGTTGCATGAAATAAAAGTTTAACCAAACAAACACTTTGCTCTAGGTGTAGTTGATTATATTACTAGCACAAGTACCCAGCATTGAAATGCATGGTAACCCAGGGCAACACTTTTCTTTGCTTCAAACAGAAAAATAAAATTCAATTATTTCTTCCGACCCAGTTTTTAGTTCATATAAAAACATATAATCCAAATTTTAAAATGTCAGCTCTGAGGTACACATGTTCGTCCACAGGGGCTACAAATTTTTCAATTTGAGACCTCTGTGTGTGATAGATACAAAAACTCTTAATTTATTAGATTATGAGGTGTTCTGTCTTCCAACAGATCTGTTGCCTTGTCCAACAATTTATTTTTGGACATAGCATGGTAGCTTTAGCAGTTGCTTTCTGCATTGCATCACAGATACAGTAAAACAAGGAGGTGGTCATGCCAGTTGCTGTTCAATCATGAACCATCTAAAGCTCAGTGCTTTGAGTTGATAATGGTAATCACTGATGCCTGACAAAATATTGGCCAAAGTAATTATGTACTGAGCGTTTGTGATGAACACCATCTCCACATACACCAGATGCTGATGGATACTGTTCTCCTCCACTAGTTAGTTTGGCATCAATCCAGTATTTTTTGTTTATAATTTTGGACTATTTAATTATTGCTGCAGAATAATTATAAAACCTTGATAAAGATGAACTTATCAGCAGTGGCGGCTCCCTATTTACACTTGATATTATTGATAACATTTACTATAATGAGTTCTTTTTTCTTTATTTATGTAGTAAAATATATATTCCTTAAGCTTAGTGTCAGTACTTCAGTAGCCATCCCCCAGTTTATGAAAAAGATACAAAAATCTTTGTATGGAACTGTGCGCTTCACAGTGCCAGCACCGTGGTGTTAAACTGTTGTGTGCATGTGCACATAGGAGGGGGGACTGCCAGGTAGAGAGAGAACTGTTGCTCTCGCAGTGCTGGCTCTGGCGTGATGGTGGAAAAAAGTTTTTTTTACTCAGTGTGCTTAAAAACCGTGTACCATATTCTTTAATGTGATAAAGTGTAGAAGAGAGTAGAATTAGATTATTATTCTGCTTCCAGCTATTCTATTTGATTCATTTTTTTCGTTTTTTTTATTTAACAGAAAGACTAAATGCACTTACAGTACTTTCAATAGAGAAAACTTTCCTCAATTGTCATCCAGAGATCAAGAAGAAAATTATTGAACTTTTTGCGCAAATTAAAACAAGAAGAATTGATTTCATTTTTAAATGAATAGATCAAGCTCGAGCTGTGACAATTTATGTTAAAGTAAGTACAACATTTTTTTGTTAAGATTTTATCAAGTTCCTGAATAAATTTACTTTTTATACATTTTTTTATGTTTTTTTTCCATTTACACAATTTTAAAACAGAGGCTAAATTTTTTCTGGAGCAGCACCCCCACTCATTTGAGCTACAACTCGCCAATGATTATCAAGTTATTGCATTGTAAAAATAAATTGATAAATGTACAAACAGAAAAATGAGTGTGGAAGGAATTTAAATCATCCGCCCTAATATCACAATACTGCCAAACATCAATAATCGATTCAAATAAATATGATCATCCTTTTATTATTGTACTTAATTATAATAATAGTAATAATAATAATAATGCATGCAACATTAAATACAACTATATCTTCCAATACAACACTTCTTCTTTTCCCTACTTAACATTAATGTATAATTCACAATACAGAACACTAAATATTGAAATATAGGTTGGCACAACAAACTTGCTGCCATAGAATGTCAAAATATACTAGGCTGTAAATTTGTTAACAAGTTTCATAAAAATCTTTCACGAACAAATGTAACTAAAACATCTGGATGATTTTATAAACTTCATATAAGAAGAAAGTTAAAAAATAATAAAATAAATTTATACTAAAATTATCTTGGATAAAATACTACAGTCCAGGGGTTCCCAAACTGTGCATTGCAATGCCCTGGTGTGTTGATGGTCTAGGTCCAGGGCATCACGGCTATAAGGAAAAACTAAAATTTATAACTTGTAGTGAAATGCAACATGCACATTTCCAATACATGTATTAGTACATATTTTATAGAATGGAATATATCATACAAGAAAATAACATATTTTTTTCCTTGAAAAAATTCTCCTGTTAACTGTATCGAACATTGTCCTCAGATTCAATATTTATTGTGATGAGAAACAAGCTCACCCATCCCATTAAGACACAAATACCTCTGATAGGTAGTTTATAAAATTACTGTAAGACTGTAAAAGACATTCATGCTGCTGTTTATATAAAATATCAAATTATGTCCTACGTGTTTGTTCCCCCAGAACTGATTCCATGTAAGAATATGTCTCATTTTTAAATGTTAGTGAAAAAATGAAACTGAAATCATAACATATAGAATGAAATGTTTTGCCATTATGAACAAACAATGATGGTATGATATCCTGTACAACAAAAATATGTCTAGGTTACTCCAATCCTTCTTATTCAGTTCTGTAATTTTGTTCTAGTTTTGTATTTTTAGACTCAAAAGAATACAAGCTTGTAATATAAATGACAATTTTCTTTTTTTAAATATTGGGTACAGGGGCGTCACAAGGAAAATCTGACATCTGAAGGGCGGTGCGGTCTCAAAATGTTTGGGAGCCCCTGCTAAAATCTCTCTCACTTGAAATATTTTTCAATTGATTAGTACTCAAGGCTACAAATCAAAGTTCAATATTAAGTTTTTTGAATGTACTTAAAACATTTTTAAAAACTAACTCTTGAAAAAATAAAAGGCTTAATTTATTTTTCGAAATTCTGTGAACAGTGGTAACAACATAATAAGCCCAATTTTTTGGGGCCTAGAAACTGGGACTGAAATTTAATGGGGTGGAGGGGTGCTTGGTGACTGCTGGCCACTCCTTATCCTCAACTTAAAATTGAGATGGACGCAAATGGTGCCTGATTGTGGACATCCATTAATTCTTTAGTGGAAATTAAATCAGATTTTGATCAGGTTGTCTTGGGCATGTGTACTTTCAACAGCGTATTATAATCTATAAAAGATGCCAGGACCATACTGAGAAATTTGTATTTTGAGGAATTGTACCAGCCAGTGAGGGCCCACAGGAGCTGGCTAGCAAGGAATTTATATAAAAAAACAACTCTTGAATGATTTTAAAGTTAAGAAAAAGTATAATTGGGCCTGAAAGGAGGGGTGAGACCCTTGAGGATATTTGAGAGCCAAACAAATGTAAGATAAAAAAAAAACAAAAAAAGTTTTCTCCCAATTAAAGATGGTTTGAATCCACTATTTAACAAATTCGAATCTCCAATTTACCTTCTAATCTAAAATATGAAATCTCAAATTTGAATCTTGAAAAAATATGAGCCTAAGAGAAAATATAAATATAATATAATAATATTAAATAGAAATAGTAACTAAATGTTAATATTCTTTCTTATAATCCATTTATTATAATCATTTATACATTCATTTAATATGTATGAAGTAAAGTGCATTGAGCAAAAACAATCTGTAATAAATAAAATGATAGAATATTAGGACAATGGTAGAGCACAAATAAAAGTAAAAACACTAACACATATTACCCGCCTCGGTGGCGTAGTTGGCTAACGCGCTAGTCGTGTTGAGCTCAACTGCTGAGGATGGGGAGATCGAGGTTCGAATCTCGATCGGGTGAACTGGGCGTGGTTTTTCCTAAATGGTTTCCCACTCTCCCTCCACGCAAATGCGGGTTCACTTCCTTTAATTCAACCTTCCCAATTCCTAATCCATTAACATATTTAGTACTTAAAGCGTATAACCCGAACAGGTAGTAAGACGCGGTGCTAAATAATAATAAAAAATTAACACATATTTATACACACTTAAATTTTCGATGGTATTTATAGCATCTTTCTCAGGAAGTAGAAGTAGTTAGACTCAGTCTCAGTCAGAATCTAATAGCATCAAAATATTGAAGTGTGTGTAAATATGTGTTAGTGTTTCTACTTTTATTTATACTCTACTATTTTATCATTTTATTTATTACAAATGTTTTTGCTTAATGCACTTTATTTCATACATTTATGGAACATATGAATGTTATAATGAATGCATTTTAGCAATAAATGTTAGCAAATAGTTACTATTTATATTTTATATTATTCTGTTATATTCCTTTTATGTTTATAATCTTTTACAAGATTCGATTTCAAAGGTAAAAAGATAGATTTGGATTTAGTAAAATAGTGGATCTGACCCATCAAAAGTGGCAAATATTATTAATTTTATTGAATTAGCTACTAATTAATAAAGCTTCATAAAAATGGTTTTATTTTTAATTAAATTTCATTTTTTAAGTATTGTTTACATATTGAGACAATGTATACAAAATTAAAATTTATTAGGAAACCTTATATATTTGCTATAAAATTCCTTGTCAAGTTTGTCTGTATATTTCACAATTTTCTAGCCTAAAGTTAGCTTATACTACAACAAAATACTAACCAAATTACAGCAAGGTCAAAATTTCTGCTTAATTTCTTCTTAATTTCGTGTTTATTTAAAGTTTTAAAAGAAGTATTATTTTGTTTAATAGGAGGATCTTGATTAACAAGACAATTTTGTTTTATTTCACTTTTCAAAAACATTGCAAATCATAACTAAAAACTATCAAAGTAAAAAGTACTTTAATTCCATATTTGTATGGCACTTTTTGCTTTATCACGTCTCACTATTTTTACGGGGCTCTACTAATTAGCTACATTGAATAGGAATACAAAAATACATTATTAATACCAATAAAGTAAGTGATAGTGTAGGAAGACAGCCCGAAAGGATAGTTAGTGCCCAACCTAACCATACTTTCAGGTTGAACACCCAAAATTTCCTTGTTTGCTCCCTTGGCATAGCCCTGAAAGGGTTCATGTTTATTTCTGAGGGGACCAAAAGTTCATTTTGGCTCTATTTCCTAAAATACTGAAAACATTCCTATGCCTTAGTTTATTTTCAAAATTTCTACATTTTCTTTGATAAACATCAGCTTCGTGATAAGCACTATAAAGATTTCTGAGTGTATTTACAAGATGAGTGTTTTTTTATAAAATGAAGTAAAAATACAAATTAATACTCCACTTCACTAGAACCTTGTTAATCCAAACTAATTGGGGCCAAAAATTCGGACCAACTGAAAGAATTCAAGAATACAATATTTTAACGAATTTTAATTTACAGCTGAATAAGTTTAATAAAATTTTCATTTATTTAACTGATGTGTAACATGTAATATGGACTGTAATTATTTTTAGTTACAGTAAAACACATTTTGTTGACTAGTACATGTAAATATTAAGCAGTTATTAGTTATAACTGTTTATTACAATTTTCTTTTAACTTTGAGCTTGTTAACTAATTAGATATATTTAATTTGATTTAATTTTTTACCTGTTTTTCAAAAAGCGTATTCAAATTATCCAGAATTTCAGACTACCAATGTTTGGTCTAATGAGGTTTTAATGTGCTAATAAATAGATTTATATTAAAACAGTGTCAAATTATTGTAAAATATAAGTGATAAGGACGAAAACTAACATGAAAAGAAAGAAACTTGATCTAAGTAAATATTTATCTTTGTTTCTTCAGACTTATATTATCTTGTTTATTTTACTTATAATTTAAATTTTTTTACATTATGATAAGAATGGTGAATACATTGGACTCACAACAGACCCTATGAGATATGTAAGATTAATACCCAATTTTGTATGTTTTTTATTTATGTCAGAGAATTTAAGTTAATTGTAAAAATGTAAACAAGGATAGTTAAGAAAAGAGGGGAATATGAATAAATGAAGAGGTAAGTTTACTTATTTCTATAAAGGTCTGACTTATTTATTTTTCCAAGTAAGCGCTCTTTCCTTCCACTTACTTTATACTCTATTTTATAACTCAATGATTGAAAATAGCACACATGATTTGTTATTCTTAAGATGACAGATGACTAACATAAAAAAATTATTTGTGTGGTTTACAATAGCTACTTCTTTGTTTTTGTGACTGCTATTTGTGTACATGGAGGATCAAAACATCTTGTGTCCGATGTGTTGATGGCGACTGTCACAGGGAGATAGATGACAGTTAAATGTTGTGGTTGCACAAAGAGCATCTTGTGTAAGTTGTGTTGATGACGACTGTCACAGAGAGATATATGACAGTTATATGTTGTGATTGCCATGTAGAAAGAGCATCTTGTCTACGAGGGTTGTACTGAGACTGGCACGTTTCATGTCAAAGCTGACCTGATTCTCTGTGGGAATGCGTGTTGGGGGCATAGCACAGGCAGGAATACAGTTATAGCGTCTGGCCAGCTGGGACAGGTTGGGACAACGGAGGGATGCCTTAGACCACCATTGAAGTGGGCACTGCTCAAGAGAAATAGTTTCTTCTGAATGGTATTGAACCAATTCCAAGTTAGCCCGTTCTGTCGCCGGCATGCCTGGCTTGTTGGAGCACAGGTCACCAAGCAGGAACTCCATACCTACCAACACATTCATAATTTACAACACCTTACACTTAGTGATGACAGTAAACTTTGACTCATTTATAAACTAAAATATATGAGCCACTTTGGGAGTTTAAACATGAAAATAAAACTTTTTGGAGATTCAAGGCACCAATATTTCTGTATTTAGCACATACTGTGAGTGTAGAAGAGTAAACTAACTTACATCAATTTTAAACAAACACAGTTACAATAACTTTGAAATTTAAAAACTGCCATAAGCCATGTTGTGTGTAATAAATAAACATTCTCTTAACTAGGCCTATAATAACAAACACGAGTTTAGTAACTATTCCACTTTAGATTAGTGAAGCCACTCCTCTGATGACGTCACCAAAGCGTCTTACGTTGCAACGTCTTTGTTAGTTCTGGTCTTTATCTCGAGTGCCGAGCATCTGCTCTTTGTTCTTTAATAGTTTATTATTCTTTCATAAATAAAACTAACAGGTTATGGGTTCAGGACGCTGTATTAACGTTTTGGAAGAAGATAAACATTGACTATTTGTTTTGTTAACGTGATAGGGCAGTGTATATGCAGTAATATAAATATCGTTAGTGCCGCCTGAAATCACATCCATTAATTCAAGATGTCCGGATTCTTGACGCATATAGAAAAATTGGGAAAGGAAAACTATGATACATGGAGACAACAAATGGAAGCAATTTTAATTAAGAACGACCACTGGGAATACGTCGATGAAACCAATCCTAGGCCTAAAGCGGCTGTAGGTGCTGACGTGGAATCAATTGCTGATACCGCTAGACACGCGGCCACGTGGGACAAAGCTGACCGTAAAGCTAAAGCTGATATTATTTTAGCTGTGAGTCCTACAGAACTTTGTCACATAAGACATTGTGAAACATCGCAAGACGTTTGGCAAAAACTAGAACTAGTTTACCAGTCTAGAGGGCCTGCAAGAAAAGCTACACTTTTGAAAAAACTCTTGTTCACAAAAATGCAAGAAGGAGAAAACATGGCGGATCATCTCACGAATTTTCTCAACACAGTTGACAAACTCAATGAAATGGATATTCGCATTTCTGAAGAATTATTAACCATCGTGTTATTATACAGTGTGCCAGATAGCTACGATAATTTTCGTTGTGCAATCGAAGCTAGAGATGAACTACCGGACACAGAATCTTTGAAAGTAAAACTTCTAGAAGAATTCAGTGCAAGACAGGACAAGAAAGCAGACTTAAATGGTGCGGGCGCTTTCTATGTAAAATCTTCCATAGGGCGAAGTCTAAATAAAAACAAACCTCCGGATAAAAACTGTGTAGGCCTACCTACAAATCAAAATAATAAAGTTTTTCAGATCCAAGGTCAAAGTGGTGTGCAAAATCAAAATAGGAATTTTAAAGCATCAAAACGGTTATATAAGTGTAACTATTGTAAAAAATTGGGACACAAGGCAGCCGATTGCTGGACAAAAATGGCGAATGAAAAGCAAGTTTCGATGGCATCAGAGCAAACCCATGCAGCTGCAGAAGAGATCGTGACATTGACATCATCTTCAGTGAGCACTCTCTGTGCGAAGTTAACGAGAAGAGATGACGTGTGGTGTGTTGACAGTGGAGCAACAACACACATGTGCCGCGACAAGAATAGTTTTTTGGAACTCACGCCAACCATAAGTCAGAAGGTTAGGTTAGCGGATGACAGAACAACTGACATTGAAGGCATTGGAACTGCAGTAATGAATGTTTCAAATAAAAAGGGCCAATTTGTAAAAGTGAGGTTAGAAAACACTCTTTTTGTACCCACACTTAAGACAAATTTATTTTCAATTTCAAAAACTGTTGAAAAAGGGCGAAGCGTGTGTTTTAATGCAAATGATGCTAAAATTGTCGAAAATGGTGAAGTGTTGTTAACTGCTCGTAAACGTGGAAATTTGTATTTTATCGAACCTTACATGCAAAGTGAGAGTTCGACACATGTAGCTAACGTGAGTAAGGCAGGCAATCTTAGTGAACTTGAAAAGTGGCACAGAAGATATGGACATTTAAATGCGTATGACTTGCAGAAACTCGTTCAGAAAGACATGGTTAGCGGTATGAATTTTAAGAAATCAGAAACATTTTCAACATGTGAAACCTGTATCTTAGGAAAGCAAGTTGCTACGCCTTTTCCAAAAAGGTCTGAGTCGAAGAGTGAAAAATTACTTGAATTAGTGCACTCAGATGTTTGTGGCCCAATGAGAGTGAAATCTCATGGTGGTGCTTCTTATTTTGCAACGTTTATCGATGATAAATCTAACTGGGTAGAAGTTCATTTTCTAAAACATAAAAGTGACGTGAAAAAGGCTTTTGAAACATTCAAAGCATTAGCGGAAAACCGTCACGAAAAGAAAATCAAAACTTTGCGGACAGACAATGGCCTGGAGTACTGCGGAAAAGAGTTCACAGAAGAAATGCGCATCGCAGGGATAAGAAGAGAACATACCGTAGCAGAAACTCCAGAACAGAACGGCAAAGCTGAACGCATGAATCTCACGCTGGTGGGGATGGCAAGATGTATGCTGTTGGAGTCTGGCTTACCAACAAGTTTTTGGGCCGAAGCGATTGCCACAGCTGCTTACATCAGAAACAGATGTCCATCAAAACAGCTGGAAGAACAAACCCCTTATGAAATTTGGTTCGGGCTAAAACCAAAAATAGGACATTTCAAGACGTTTGGTTGCAAGGCATATATGCTGAATAAGGCCCCAAATAAAGGAAAGTTTGACCCAAGATCCAAGGCAGGTATTTTTGTGGGTTACTCTACTGAATCGAAAGCGTATCGAATTTGGGACCCAGAAAAACAAAAAATATTGAGAAGCCGAGATGTAAAATTTTTGGAAAATTTTGAAACTGTCAAAGTTTCGGATGAACAAAAGGAGTGTGCGAACTTTGAACCTTCTTACTTATATGTTGATAACAGTGTGAAAGACCCTATTTCTAATGCTGATGGACATGTAGATAAAGTTCAAGAAAGTGATCCCATTGATCCTGATAGGCCTATTGAAGTCAATGAGAATTACCTCAAATCAGAAAATTTAAGCAAAGACTGCACAGTGATTGAGAATAAGAGGGGGCCTGGTCGACCTAAATTGATTAAAACAGGAAAGCCGGGACGACCAGCAAAACATTTTAATCTGGTTACGCCAAAACCTGAAAGTGCGAGCTTGATGTATGAAGAGGCAGTAAATCCATCTGTACAAGAAGCCTTAGAAGGACCTTATGCAGCTGAGTGGCAGAAATCGATGGAAGCTGAGTTCAACGCTCTGACACACAGCAAGGCCTGGACATTGAAACCACGCCCAAAAGATAAAGCTGTCATTGGTTGTCGGTGGGTACTCAGAACAAAGTATGGGCCAGACGGTAATGTCGAACGCCGGAAAGCTCGGTTGGTAGCGAAGGGCTATAACCAACGCCCAGGGATTGATTTCCATGAAACATTTTCACCTGTTGCGAGACTTAGCTCAATAAGACTAGTTGCTGCCCTAGCAGCTGAGTTAGGCCTTACTTTGTATCAGCTTGATGTTGTAATGGCCTACATAAATGGAGATCTTGACGAACAGATCTATATGGAACAGGCGGACGGTTTCATTACCCCTGGAATGGAGCGTCTGGTTTGTTCACTCGAAAAGTCCATATATGGCCTAAAGCAGTCGGGCCGACAGTGGTTCAAAAAGTTGCACGAGAGACTAGAAATTTTTGGACTCAAACAATTAGATTGTGACAAGTGTGTGTACCACATGAATGATGGTTGTGTGACTCTTATCGTGGTTGTTTATGTAGATGATTTGATCATAGCTACAAACAGTAAAGAAGCCTACACAAGATTGAGAGACGATTTGTCTCAAAACTTCCAAATGAAAGACTTAGGAAAGCTGCACTACTGTCTTGGAATTGAATTCAAACAAGATGAAAATTCAAAGTTGGTCACTATGTCACAGAAATCGTACATAGAAGATGTTCTCAAAAAGTTCGGAATGCAAGACTGCAAACCGGTAAATACCCCATTAGATGGAAACAGCAAATTATCCAAAGCCATGGAGCCATCTACGGAGGAGGAGGCAGAGGAAATGAGCGAAGTTCCGTACCAGCAACTCATCGGTTCTCTGATGTACCTCGCAGTATCTACACGACCAGACATTGCGTATGCGGTGAGCTCTTTGAGCCAGTACAACCTAAACCCCGGAAAAGGACACTGGGTTGCGGCGAAGCGCGTCTTACGATACTTGAAAGGTACGAGCAACCATGGACTAGTCTACAAGAGATCTGGCGCTGAACTGATTGGATACGTGGATGCAGATTGGGGAGGAGCCCTTGATGACAGAAGATCATACACAGGCTACGCCTTTCAAGTGGCAGGCTCTGCCGTGACATGGGAGGCGAGAAAACAATCCACCGTGGCTCTTTCAAGCACTGAAGCAGAGTACATGGCTCTTACGGAAGCAGCAAAAGAGACAGTTTACTTACGAAACCTGTTAAAAGAAATCGGGTTCTTGAGTGTTAATGCAATACCAACTCTTGTTTATTGTGACAATCAAGGAGCAGAAAAGCTCATGCATAATCCTGTGTACCACTCTCGTACCAAACACATTGACATTCGGCATCACTATGTGCGTGAAGTTTTTGAACGAGGCGAAATCAATGTGAAATACATTCCAACAAACAAGATGGTAGCTGATGTGCTCACGAAAGGACTGTTCGGACCAAGCCATCATCAGTGCATACAAGGACTTGGCGTGATAGACATTAATAAAGTTAACGCGTGTTTGAGAGGGGGTGTTGTGTGTAATAAATAAACATTCTCTTAACTAGGCCTATAATAACAAACACGAGTTTAGTAACTATTCCACTTTAGATTAGTGAAGCCACTCCTCTGATGACGTCACCAAAGCGTCTTACGTTGCAACGTCTTTGTTAGTTCCGGTCTTTATCTCGAGTGGCGAGCATCTGCTCTTTGTTCTTTAATAGTTTATTATTCTTTCATAAATAAAACTAACAAGCCAAGTATAGTATTTTCCACACTTTGTATATTTTATGAAAAATTGTTCATAAAAAATCTATGGAAAGGTCCATGGCCTTAGTTATATTTATTACAAATCTAAAAATGGTACTATTATAAACACTTTAAGGAAAACCTTTTTCCTGTACCTTCTTCAATATATAACTTTTATACTAAGAACAGTTGTGAAATAAGTCATCCTGAATTTATTACACTATAGTCTTTTCACAGTTATTATCATTTCATGGATGGACCCTGAAAACTTAACAAACTTGGAAGGGTTTGTTTGGTTGACTAAAACACTACTTTCTAAGGTAGAATATAGTAACAAAATGATTTAGTAATTAAATCATTTATTTACTTTGCGATAACATAAATAGTTGTCAGAAATGATATTCAATTCAAACTGAGGCACATATAATACATGAAGTAAATACTTGTTTCTAGGGAAGAGCCCTCAAATCCTTCAAATCCTTAGGAATTTTTATCTTTCAATTTTTCAAGTGAAATTTGTTCTAGAGCTCTAATACTGCATATCGGTGGTTCAGAACCAATTATAATTAAAGGATGATCTTAACAACTAAAACTCAGACAAGTAATTTAACATTTAACTGAATGTATGAATGACTATAGAACTAGTTTTAACATTTAGTTACTATTTGTATTTTCTATTATTCTATTATATTTATATTTCCTTTTATGTTCATAATTTTTTCAAGATTCGGATTCAAGATATAAAGGTAAATTGGAGCTTTAGATTTGACCCAACTCCATTGGTTTCAATTTGTTTTTAACAAACGGCAGATACTCATATGATGATGTGCTTTGTAATGTACAGCCACAAGAGAGCCGCAAAATGCATGTTTAATGCAACATTAAAATAATGACCACAATAACTATGAAATAATTACTAGCCTAAAAACATGGTTTAAATTAGGAGGGATAGCCAGTACACTTACCTTGGTGATACTGGAGTAGAAATTGTTTAGATAGAACACTAAAAAACACACAAACACATTTTTAAGGACAAGCTGTCTGTGACAGTGAAAGCTTGTCCTTTAAAATGTGTTGTGTGTTTTTTAGTGTTCTATCTTAACAATTTCAACTCCAGTATCACCAAAGTAAGTGTGCTCCTAATTTAAACCATAGCCTACAAACAAAAATTATATTTAAGAAGGAAAAGTAATGAGTAAAACTTTTTGAAAACTAAATTTGGGGATATTTATTATTTTAAAATTCCTGTTTTCCAGACACAGAGCAACCTTGTTGATATGAAAATAAAAATAGTGTCATTACAAAATTTAGATGGAGCAGAGGGTGTATCAAAATTCAAGTATCTATTTCCTGATGAGTTCTGATAGAAAGAAACCTAAGTCAGGGTATTGGCTGGTAACTATCGATATTTTCTTCTCAAGAGGAAGCCATTACCTCTTTGTCCAGTGACAGCAATGTAAAGTGTAAACTGTGTTCTTTTCATTATAAAAAACATATTGTGTTCATTCCCTTTTGTTTGTTTTCTATTCACCTTTTCTGTACCTTCTTCAAAATATGTATAGCAAAAGAGCTTTGAGTTATTTATTGAACATGTATGTTTTACTGACCAGAGAGGCGACTCTTCTTGGCGGGCATGTCCACTTCCGACCTGCCAGCCAAGCTCTTGGAAGTCTCATCCTGGACCAGTTTCACAAGCATTGTTTTCACGGGCTCCAGAAGAACATTCTTCTCTTCCTCACTGCCATACTTGAGAAGTTTGAAGCGAGGGTCCAGTGTGGTCGCTACTTCAAACAGTGCGCTGACCGCAGGTTCACTGTACCTGTAACGAGCACAACATCGATATTGGGGTACAGAGTGGTCACCACTTCAATGCAGTGCGCTGACCGCAGGTTCACTGTACCTGTAACAAGCACAACATCGATATTGGGGTACAGAGTGGTCACCACTTCAAGCAGTGTGCTGACCGCAGGTTCACTGTACCTGTAAAAAGCACAACATCGATATTGGGGTACAGAGTGGTCACCACTTCAAGCAGTGTGCTGACCGCAGGTTCACTGTACC
Source organism: Timema shepardi (assembly GCA_902151425.1). Taxonomy (NCBI): domain Eukaryota; kingdom Metazoa; phylum Arthropoda; class Insecta; order Phasmatodea; family Timematidae; genus Timema; species Timema shepardi. The sequence goes on along the minus strand of CABFVX010004210.1, from coordinate 16,227 downwards.
TGTAACAAGCACAACATCGATATTGTGGGTACAGAGTGGTCACCACTTCAAGCAGTGCGCTGACCGCAGGTTCACTGTACCTGTAACAAGCACAACATCGATATTGGGGTACGGAGTGGTCACCATTTCAAGCAGTGCGCTCACCTCATGTTTATTGTAAGTCTGACAAGAGCAACATTGATTTGACAATAGCTTCCCTTGCCCTCCTTTTTTCCTGAACTTCATCTAACATGAAGAAAACCATCATAATAAGTGTTTAAGTGCCATGCAGACTTTTACTCAGACTCGAACAGTGAGAAAAGCATTTACCATCTAAAAATCTGGTTTTACATTAGGTTATGTCTTCACAGACCAAGTTGTGACTAATTTGATAGGATCCACATAATTTATAGGAAAATAATAAATATATTTAAACAAATAGATGTATTAAACATATTAAATAAACATCTAAATGTTATCAGTTGCATGTGTTGTTTTGTTGCGTGTTGTTTTCAACAAACTTCTGAGGGTGTATTTTTCAAAACGGTTTCCCACTTTGTCATACAAATGTGGGTACACTTCCTCTTAATTCAACCCTCCTCGTCTCAAACCCAAGAGCGTTATTTGTACATAATGTGTGTTCAACCTAGAGTACGAGGCACGTCCAGAAAGTAAGAGTACTTGATTTTTCTATTTAAACAAAATTACTGGATTTTGTTGGTAAATATGTCGGCTATTTCTTTACATAGTCACCTTCCCGTTCTGTGCAGGTTGTGAGCCATGACACAAGCTTTTTGATGCCCTCCTCAAAAAATTCTCCCACCATCTCCTTCTTCCAGTTCAGGACCTCTTGTTTCACCTCCTTGTCAGTTGAAATTTTTTCTCACCCATGTGAGTCTTCAGGGAGGTTAAAAGATGAAAGTCTGAAGGCACTAAATCAGGGGAGTATGCGGGGTGGTTCAAAATGTCCCAACTGAATGAGTCCAAAAGGACCTTGGTGGTAAGATATTTAAAAAAAATTGATTTGTCACCCCAGGTTTTGCTGGTCATCCTTCAGATGTGAATTCATAATCTGCTTTGGGAGTCGAGTTTAGTTCAGGTTGTCCTTGGAAGATGCCTGTGTGTGATATCTTTTCACAAGGAAATGTTGCTGTACATCAACAATCACATGATCCTTGGCAGGCTCAGAACCTATGCCCAGTGGCATGGAGACTACGAGAGCTGGAGATCCGAAGACTGTTGCAGCCTTCATTCGCCTTCCCAACTGTTAGAGCTGTACTAGTCGCTTCTACGCCCGGTCCACCATTGAGTACTTTCTATATTCTATGTCATTGACCAGTGTTGGTTCATCCGCCTTTAGGTGTAGTTTCCCACCCCAAGGGCATGAGAGTGCCCTAGCCTCCACCTGCTTCTCTGCCCTCCAAGGAGGCCATTGTCATGGTAGAGGAAGACTTCTTATCCTGGGAATCATTCGGTCATCAGAGCCTCATCAGTTGAAAGCAGGGTGCACCACGAGCCAAGTATTCACCATGCGTCTACTCATATGGGATGTACGTAACATGCGCTCCTGGCAGAGTGAATGTGACTGGTTGGATACTAGTCTGACTTACCCCTTCTCTACCCTTGTGGAGGAGGGTTGAGTTGGCTAGGTCTCAATCTCCCCCTCACCTCAGATTTCAAAGCATGTATGCGACATGCTAATGCTAGATTATTTGCTAATGTTCCTGTTTCATTCAACTGTTATTGTTTAAAGTTATTTTGTTTTTGTGCGACGTGTAAAGGCATTTTAATTGTGAATATTTCTTTTAATATTGTGAAAATGTCTGTTGTTATGTTAAAAAAGAAAAAAGTGGATACAGAGTGTCATCAATTTCAAGGCCAGTGGACGGAGGATTATTTCTTTACCATGCATAAAGGTTGTCCCATATGTTTACATTAAAATGAAACTCTGTCTATACTTAAAGAATACAAGCTGAAGATACATTTTATTTCAAAACATGCTAATCACAAAAAAACCAAAGGACAGCTATGAAAAGACAAAATATATAAGTTAAAGAAGAACTTGGTTAACCAGCAGCAAAGGTTCAACAAACAAAGAACGCAGCATGATAGATTTGTTACAGTTATTATTGTGGTGAGTGAAAAAAATCCCACAAAGTATTTTAAGCCATTTGGTGAAAGAGAATTTATCAAAGAGTGTCTGTCTGCTTGATGTTGTAAATATAATATATCCTGACAAGAGAAAAAACTTCGCCCAAATTAGTTTATTGAGACATACTGTTGTTCGACATATATAAATAATGGCTAACGACATCAAAATTAGTTTGAATGAGCAAATTGCTCGATTTGAAGCATTTTAAATTGCTTTTGACAAGAGCACAGAATACTCCAATACACCACAGCTAGCCTTTTTTTATTTTACGAGTCGATGTAAACTTCAACATCACAAAAGGATTGTTGGCTCTTGCGTTGTTAAAAGGAACAACTACTGGTGAATACATATTCAAAGCAGTGAGTAGTTTTCAGAACCTTTGGGCTAAAATTGAGTCAAGTAACTGAGATTTGCACTGATGCCGCCCCTGCAATGGTTGGTGCACAGAAAGGATTTATTGGAATAGTCAAAGGAAGTGCAGTAGAATTAAATATCCAATAGGAACATTTACAATGTTTTCAGTGCATTTTCCATCAACAAAAATTGTGTTCAAGATAAATTAAATTAAAAATATTATGGAAGTGGTAGTCACTAGCATTAACTCTATTAAGTCACATGCACTTAATCACCCCCAGTTTAAGGAGTATTTGGAAGACATATGTCAAGATTATAAAGATGTGTCTTATTACTGTGAAATGAGATGGTTGAGTAAGGGTAAAATGTTAAAACAATTCTATGATTTGAGACAAGACATCACAGATATCATGGACATAAAAGGAAACTCAATTAATCACATGAAAGATTATCACTGGGTGTGTGGCTTGTAATTCCTTGTAGATGTCACCTGACACCTCAACAAACTCAATCTTAATCTTCAAAAACAAGGAAAGTTGGCGTGAAAGCTTTTTGTAATAAACTAAGATTGTGGGAAAGTCAAATCAGATCAAAAAATGGTTACCATTTCCCTACTTTAGCAAATCATAAAAATAATAAATATAATTCATATAGAGATGAATTGAAGTCACTAATAGAGCTGTTTGATACAAGATTTGCCGATTTTCAAAATAAAGACTCAACATTCACTATATTTGCTTGTTCAATGAATGCTGATGTGGATAAAGCTCTAGATATCATAGAAATAAAGCTTATTGAGATTCAGGAGTTTTTAACATCACTTTGATAGAATTTTACAAATTATATTTGGTGGAAGAAAAGTACACTAATTTATGCACCTTTACAAGAAAAATAATTACTCTTTTTGGTAGTATGTATGTGTGTGTGAACAGTTCTTTTCAAGGAAGAAGCACAAGTCGAAAACACGTACAAGGATGACAAACCAAAATATTTATAGTTCTCTCCCATTATGTATAAGCAACATCAACCCTAATATTGAGAGTTTTGTGACCCAAGTACAGTGCCAATCCTCTCAATAAAATATCTAATAAAAGCATGTTAAATATATGATGATAAGATACACTTAGAATAGAAGTAAAAAAGTTGTAAAAATACAGGTCGATAAATAAAATAGAAAGTAGCAACTTGGTTTTCATTTATTTTATATTTCTGATATAGTTTGGCCCTTGACTCGGTTAGAGAATAATTTGGCTCCCGAACCAGTAAAGGTTGCCCATGCCTGATAAAGACAATCATAGTCATTGACGCTAAATCAAAGACAATTCGAGAATAACAAACAAGTTTTGCCACTTCAAGGAATTTCAAATATGAATATTAATATAGCAGATAATTATGTTTGTCTGCTTGTATACAATACTGGCTTTTAATTGGCTATATCCTCTCCTCACATTCTCATTGGTTGATACATCTCAAGTTCAATGATTATCTATACTATATTCCATGCAAAACATAGCTATAAGAAGATAAAGTTAAATCAAATTCAAGCATTGTACACTATTTACTATTCATTATGCATCAATTATAAACGCTATTATTGAAAATAGTGTAGTCAAACTTCTTGCACACTATATGCTCTACACTATTCACTATTAGTTATGCATGAACATAAACAGAGCCTGATTCTCTTCCTATGTTTCGGGTGTTTACTGGATCATGAAAGTCACAAAAAAAGTCACTAATTGCAAAAATGGGTCATGAAAGTCCCTGAATAGTCACAAATTTTCCATATTTTAGTCTTAAAGTCATAAACATATTTTTGTTTGAATTTCTAACACATCGTAACAACGCGAACACGTCGGAAGTCGCGCCACCCACTACCCATGATGCCATGCGCTAGCAGCAAGTTACCTGATTGTTTTTACAGTGATACCAAGGACAAACTTAACATTCACCATCTAGTTAAAGATGAATGTTGCGTGTGGGTATATTATGCCCATATATGCATTATACAATGTACAACTGTTTACTGAAGGAATTTTGTGGTTAAAAAAGGTCATCAGAACATCACTAATTTTAATTTCTCCAACTCAGTAGACACCTCGTAATTTCTTTGTTAATTATTTGCTAGTTTAATCTTTTTTTTATTATGTTCCATGTATTAAGATATAATTTTATACAGTTAGACTCATAATTATGCATTCCTACAAGAATAAAATATCTTCACATATTTCCTAATATTTCTTAAATGATAACAAACATACTTCTCCGAGAGGTTGGCCGAGATGCACTCTTTGAAGAGCCTGGCTGCATCAGAGTCTGTGTCCTTGATTTTTAGGTGGGAGCTGGTGAGCTGCCATAGCAGCGGCCTGACCAACGAGATAAGGGGCATCTTCTCGTCACCCAGGGTCATTATTGTCACCTACTCAACACCAGACAATGGCTTATCAACAGTTTTATGTGTTCAAAAAAACACAAAAATAAGTTGATATTAGCTATAATATTACAATCACAACATAGTTCCTATACTATTCTGTATTTTGAAGATATATTTTTGATACACGCCTGTTTAGAAATAAATAAATTAGAGTTGGTCAAATCCACTATTTTATGAATTCGAATCTCCAATTTACCTGGGAATCTCGAATCCGAATCCTAATCCAAATCATGGAAAAAATTATGAACACAAGAGGAAATATAATAAGATAATAGAAAATACAAATAGTATCTCAATGTTAACATTCTTTCTTATAATCTATATGTGTAATTACAGTAAGGTATGTATGAAGGAGATCACATATCAATTAATTTTAATTGATTGAAAAAATGACAGCTAGACACGGAAATCAATCCCAGTACTTTTGTCTTAGTGTATCAATGCTCTTCCACAGAGATACCCAGGATTCATCCTGTACCCAGGGTCATTTTTCACTCATATTTTAAGGCTGAGTGTGTGATGGACATGCGGGAATCATCAACTACATACATGAGCTATCAGCTACCACGGCCGTTTGCGACTTGGGAGGGCAGTTATGCTGCCAAATATACTACACAATAGCCTCAAACTAAAAGTGGAGAATGACCCTCAGCATAGGACGAATCCTGGATAGCTTGGAGGTAGAGTATTGGCACACCAAGCCAAAGATCCTGGGTTTTATTCCCGTGTACAGGAGTTATTTTCTTAACTAATTTAGATTAATTTTTGATTTTGTCTTTTTAGAGATCAGAATTTATTGTGAACATTAACATAACATATAAGTATCTAGAAACGAAGCGAAACTAAAGCAGTGTAAGTACCTTGAAAGGCTCCAGTACAGTGACCAAATCCTCAAGAATATGGAATTCAGGGTCATTCAACATAATATCGTTCTTGTTGTTTCCGTCCATTAATGATTGCAGGAACCCTTTTCGTAATATGAGCTGCTCCATCATCACGTATGTCGATGTCCACACATGTGGATAGTCCATTGTTAGGGAGCCCTCTTCCATCTGAAAAAACCAATACATTTCAAAATAAGTGAGAAAAACACACCCACAATAAAAATAAAAGAAGCAAAACTATTAACTTTGGATATTCAATGACTTTGAAATATTAATGTTTTTAAAATAATGTTTTTTCTTTAAATCTTACTTCTAAAGTTGGGTTGAATCCACTATTTTATGAATCCGAATCTTGGAAAAAATTATAAACATAAGAGGAAATCTAATATAAAATACAAATAGTAGCTAGATGTTAAATTGCTGGTCTAGGATCTGGTTGTTAAGTTTATCCCATAATTAAATTTGATTCTGAACAAAAAAAAAAAATCAATTCAATTCTTTTCTTTAAGGATTTGAGTCTTGGATCTGAAATTTTGTCAAATCCTTGAATCTCGAATCTCATTTAGGATTCAAGGTATTTGAATCTATATAAAAAAATATATCAAGGTGTTATTAAAAAAAATTAAGTTAATATTGCATTTTTGTAGAACTCAAAGACCATTTTAAGGAATTAAAAATAGTCACAAATCTTTAAAGCTAAAATTTCTGTGCTAGTGACAATGATACAACTTTCAGATTTTCAGTGGCTTTTTGATTACAGGTAAGCATATTGTGCAACACTGTCAATTTCCCCCCCTCATTTATAAAGATATAAAAACTATATTTGTAAAAACACAAATATGTATATTTTGAAAAAAAGTAGACATTAGAGTGTTTCCATTAGCAATTATCTCGTTGCCTACATCATTGTTAAAGCCCAAATAAAAACCCCTTCCTTATGCCTTCATTGCGTCTTGTGTTTAGCTATGTTACCATTTTAAAAACATGTAAAATTTAAATCTAGATTTAATATTGGACATAAAAGTGTGTATGAGTTCACAAGCTTGTAATAATTTGTTTTTTATTTAAAAAAAATAAACAAAATTTTGTGGTATTTTACAGTCAAATAGCAATCTAAAGTAGAATTATATATTTTAGAGTACATAGGTCTACATAAAATTATTAAAATAAAAGTCACCTGTTTTAGTGGCCGCATGATCTAAGTAGTTACTTTTATGTTCTGACTAGACTGCTTATGACAGGGAGATTGGGGTTTGAATCCTGGTCGGGTGTATTGAGGGTGGTGTTTTCAATTTCCCTCCATGCAAATATGGTTACACTTCTTCTAAAATTCAACCTTCATCATACCTACCTCACTAGCATAATTAGTACAGATGAGTGTAACCTTAAAGGGGAGTAAGGCGCGGTGCTAATAATAATAATAATAATAATAATAATAACAATAAACATGTTCTGTTGTATTTATATTTTGCTCTAAGTTTTTTCAAATTATTTGTTTACTAAAAATATCTATATAATTCACCTAGTTTGTGATAGTTTGCTGTGTGTGTGCACAAGATTTAAAAATACACTTGACCTAAAGATATATTTTTTAATTCATGAAAAGCCCTCCTCCCCCCAAATTACCATACCTGCAACATATTATGTTCTTGGATTCTCAGGGATGTATTGCCAGTCATAATCCTGGTCACCTGACTGATGAGGGAACGACATCTGCCAAGAATGGTTGCCACCTCAGGGAGGGTGAAACAAGCACTAGCACACAACTGCAATTAAAGGTAAAATCATGGCAGATATTTCTTATGGCTGGCAAGTGGCAACCAAACTAAAATAATGACTTGAAGTAAGGAAGAGGAGAATAAAATTATGTGATCAAGCTTCCTAGCTAAAGAATTGATTAGGTATATTCCTTTCTTTATAGTATTTTTCATTATTGGTAGTGTGACACTTATTTTGAAGTTAACACCAATGACATTATTTGGAGCTGCTCTTGATTTCTACCCAGTTTTACATTAAATAACAAGATAACAATTCTGATGTAGAGTATTTGTAGATTTATTTATTACATAGGATAGCGATTTAATAAGTTTAAACACACTTTGGTGGTTGAATGGTCTAAAGCGCCTCAGATAATAGACTGGATGGCTGATGACAGGGAAATCAGGTTTCAAATCAAGGTTGGGTGTAATGAGCAGGGTTGTTATAATTTTAACCAGCCCAAAAAAACTTATATTTTGGATACTAATTTTTGAAAATGGTTAGTTATTCTGTTGAAAACCTTTTGGTTCAAACGGGGATATTTCAGAGACTGATTGAAGGTATATTAGCAGGTATACCAGGTACAGCGGTACTCCTGGATGACATAATTATATCGGGCAACAATATAGAACAACATAATTCCAGAATACAGGAAGTACTACAAAGGTTGAGTGATGCAGGGTTGCGGTTAAGGAAGGACAAGTGCAGGTTTGGAGTTCCAGCAGTGTCATTTTTAGGGTTTCAGGTAGACGCCCAAGGCATTCACCCCTTACAAGACAAGGTTGAAGCCATATACAAAGCTCCAGCACCTAAGAATAAAACAGAACTTCAGGCTTTCTTGGGACTTCTCAATTTTTATGAGAGATTCCTGAGGGACAAAGCTACCGTTTTGGAACCCCTACACCGTCTTCTAGATAAAGAAGCACCATGGCAGTGGACCCAAAACCACGAGAGTGCATTCAATAAGGCAAAAGCCATTTTAACATCAGACTTAGTTCTGACACATTATGATAGAAGTAGACCTTTGATAATATCTTGTGATGCATCTCCTTACGGGGTTGGAGCAGTCCTCTCCCATATTATGGACAATGGAATGGAAGCTCCGGTAGCATTTGGATCAAGAACACTGTCACGAGCTGAGCGTAACTATGCTCAAATCGACAAGGAAGCTTTGGCGGTTATATTTGGTGTCAACAAGTTCCAACAGTTTCTCTTGGGTCGATCTTTCACAATAGCCACAGATCACAAGCCACTTCTAGGATTATTTCATCCTACCCGCCAGACGCCAAGTGTTATAACACCTCGGATGCTACGGTGGAGCTTAATGCTAGGAGGTTATGCTTATAACATTATTTATAGACCAGCGAAACACCATGGAAATGCAGATGGGCTTAGCAGACTTCCATTGAACACTTCAGAAACTGTGAATATAGAACCCAGGGGCATCTTTATGCTAGACATGGAAGACCCGCCTATCTCAGTAATTGAAATTGCCAGGGAAACTATAAAGGATCCTGTGCTGTGTAAGGTTAAAGAGTGGGTTTTACAGGGTTGGCCCGAAGAAGAGGCGGGGGAGGATTTCAAGCCCTACAGCGCACGGCGCTCGGAAATATCTTTGTCACAAGATTGCTTACTCTGGGGTAGTAGAGTGATATTGCCAAATAAACTCCGCAAAAGGTTTCTCCTCATGCTTCATGCTACACATCAAGGTGTGGTGCAATCAAAAGCAGTAGCTCGCACTTATACATGGTGGCCTAAGATGGACGCAACCATAGAGGAAGTAGTGGGAACTTGCCAAGCCTGTCAAGAAAGCCGGAACAACCCACCACAGGCCCCAGTACAGTCATGGATAGCACCAACAAGCCCGTGGATTCGTCTACACATTGACATGGCAGGGCCGATACAAGGACAACATTTTTTAATACTTGTGGATGCGCATTCTAAATGGCCTGAGGTCAGACAGATGAAGTCTACAACATCAACGTGCATAATAATGGAACTAAGAGACATTTTTGCTACACATGGGCTTCCAACAGTCCTAGTAAGTGACAATGGCCGTAATTTTGTGTCTGAGGAGTTTGAACAGTTTCTTAGGCTCAATGGAATTAAGCATTTAAAAACAGCACCATATCACCCTGCAAGCAATGGGCAAGCAGAACGTATGGTTCAAACAGTTAAGAAACAGTTGGGAAGAATGACAGGCGACTGGCATACTAGGCTCGCAAGAATCCTCCTCATGCTTCGGACAACCCCTACTGGAACTACAGGCCAAAGTCCAGCCCAGCTTCTGATGCATCGGCAACTCCGAACACGCTTGGATGTGCTACATCCAGATAGACAAACAACAGGCATTGCGGCACTCCCTCAAGATATGGAGAATATGCGAATCTTCACTGAAGGAGCAGCAGTCTGGGCAAGGCAGTATGGAGTAAAGAGGCCTAAATGGATGCCAGCAGTGGTCACTGATGTGTTAGGGAGGAATATGTACCGTGTCAGTTTTAAAGAAGGGCTTGGACAAACAAGACACATAGACCAACTTCGGAAACGCTATGAAAGAACACCTCAACCAGAGGATGCCTCGGAGAGACCATCTTCACAAGTTAAATCGGCAAGATACTCAGTTAAAGACCTTGTGACACATCAGAGAGCAGGACCACTTCAACAACCAATACTAACACCTCTGGCAAGAGGAGACCACGAGCAGCAACCAGTAGAAAACCCCCAACCACAGGAACAGCAACCAACAGCACCGATAGACAACACAGATCAACAACCAGCAACACCAGAATCATGGCCTCTCCTGAGGCCACGGAGACAGTTGCGTACTCCTGTGTACTTGAGAGATTATGTGTAGAGATCTAGGAGGGGAGGAATGTAATATACTCTATAGCAGGGATGTGTATAGGTTAAGTTGGTCAATCTGGACTGAACTGACTAGAGTAGTCATAGCAGAAAATATAGGTAACTGGTTCCGTTTTAAGGATTATTCTCGGTGTTTGTTTGGTGTTAAGAAGGTGCGCGAGTTATGTGGTTAGGGTACAAGATTAAATATATATGTGTATGTGTAAGGACACAACAAATACATTGATTTGTATTAGATGCTATACAAAATTTTTGAAATTACAAATTTTATTCACACTAGACTAAGCTATAAAATATGTTTTAATTGGTTGAACAAAATAATTTATTCAACTAGCAACTCACTCGGGATAATATAATTTTAAGGTACCTACACTGTATTAATGCTTGGCACTAAAAATGATACTTTGTCAAAAAAGCAAATGAAATAACAAAAGTTCTTACCTTTTCTCTTTAACTCAAGAAAGCAACAAATCAATTCGCAGCTGGCTTGACAGTAATTTGATGCATGGTCTCCCCTCTCCCTCCCACCTCTTTCTATTCCTTCTACACAAACATTCTTTTTTTTAACCCCCTAGCTTATACAGTATTGTTGTGAATAATTACATTGTTGCCTTATGGTTTTCCTTTATTATGTATCTTATTACTCCTTTCCTTACCATATTAAAACTAAAATATGTTTCTCTGGATCCCGCATTAATTAATATATTTGAATTATTGGTCTAGTCAGATAACATACATAATATCTTTGATTGAATCACCAGAAACCGATAAAACCCCAAAACTCAATAAATCCCCCCAAAACCCAATATAACCTAACTGGGTTGGGTTCTTTTCAACTCTGGTACTGAGGGTGGTATTTTCTCAATAGTTTTTCATTCTCCCTCCAGACAAATGCGAGTAGGACCTACTCTAGTGTGAGCCTGCAAGCGAGCTATATCAACTGAGTGGCTTCCGCCATTAGCGATGATAGTGCTACCCTTTGTGGATAAAGGGTGTCATGTGGTCTGCACAACGAGCACTCTGGCCATTGATCTCAGGTTTTTAAATTGAAGGTGCTACTTATTTATTTAAGTGGCTTCTCATTTGTCTTAACGAGGCTGAATTTGACCTCGTTCAAGACTCACTGCTTCACTACATTTTGGAGCATCAGGGATCGAACCTGGGACTTCTGTTTCTGCAGCCAGGAACTATGACCACAAGACCAGAAAGGTGGTAACTTTGTCTAAATTCAACCTTCATCACCCCTAACACATGCAATTTGTACATACATGTACAACCCAAAAGAGTATTAAGACGTAGTGCTAAAGAAAAGTTCACTTTGAAATGATGAACATTGATTTGTTCAACTAAGTTACAATATTTTAAAATATAACTTACACTATCATGAAAATGGTCTCACCTGTAAGGTGTAAACAAGGCAGGGGACTATCACCAAACCTTTTTCTGAAAGAGCATTGATCAATTCAGGGATTGATGTGGCTATGACAACAGCTGTAATGTTATTCAGTTTAATGTACCACTCAGCCAAGAGCGAGTCAAACACCATAATCCATTGTGTTATGTCCATGTCGACTGAACAATGCAAGGTCGCAAGAACGCGGGTCTCAAGGAGTGTTTCTTGAGAGGGCTGGTAGTGCACTGATACTGTAATAAATGTTTCTCCATTCCCCGATGACCATTCCTCAGCACTCAAACACATTGCACAATCCAATTTTGAAAAAGTGGTTTGTTCAGATTCTTTGAAAGTGTCATATATTTTTGGAATAAAATCTTCCTCAAGCTTCGTTTTACTGGGTATCTCGCAAGGTGAACGTAGTGTCGCAATAAGTCTTTGGAAGCCACGTCCTTCCACAATGTCTGGAACATGTAAGTCTATTATAATGAATTCGGCAATAGCATCAACCACAGACTTCACCATTTGAGGATGGTTGTCACAGTTCTCTTCAGACAAAAGGAGGGAAACATTCTGTTTTGAAGAACCTTGAGAACTTTTATAGACCACTGTTTGAACGTTATTGCTTAAATTTCCTGAATTTGTATCATCGTCAATGCCTTGAAGGTTGATATTTGGATCAGTAATAAACTGAATATCTCCATCAATTTGTACTGTACCATCAACTGTTGTACTGTAAATATATGGTTGTACTATTCCAGAAACATGACCTTTTGAGACACCTTTCTTTAAAGCTCTCTTCTCTTTGGCATCTAAACTAGGTCTTCTTGGAGGAGCGGACGCTTCTAATTCGATCAGTTCACGTGCATGCTTGTTCTGTAAGTGCATTCGCAAATTGCTTGTATTGCGATTGTATGCAATCTGAGTCTTACATAGCAAACACACTATTTTTACTTTGGTTAGGATTATATCATCATCTGATGCTGGAAACCCGAAGTATTTCCAATAAATACTCCGCATAGCTGATGGTACAATAAGCTTTTTATAAGTAATTGTACTTTTATCATCCATCATTTTTGCAATCATAACTTGCATTTTGTGGGCAGCCATAGTAAAGTTAGTCTGAGAAAGGTTTTCTTTATATCTCATGAAAGAGCAAGTTCTAGAAAAGTGATTATTTCATTAAAGGCTAAATCATTTTTTTAAAACTTTTTTTAGAGAGACTTAATATTGAAAGTAAATCCTTTAAATAATTTTCATAAAATCATTTTATGGAATAGGTATAAAGGCTTATGTGTAATCAAACAATCTACAAAATGGATGCCTCATTTGTTTTCATGTTAAGCCTGATGGAGAATTTGATATAATAAATTGTTCCCCACTTGAGAACATTTTAAGATACACCAAATTTACCGCTACGCTTCCGATATTATCAAATTCTGACAATAGATAAATATCGAACCCTTGTGAACTAAATACTGATCGAACTTCAAAACCCAATTTCTCGTTCTCAGTCGAAAATAGTCGCAATGACGTATCACGTATCGACTGAGGCAAACTGAGTCGGTGTAAAAGGTCAAAGATAAAATAGACAAAACGTAATGTATCTACTACTTTTTAATAAATTAATGTAAATTTTTACGTAGTTCATATTTGGCCGTTATAGCGCTTGTAATATAAAAAATTAAAAAATAACAATAAAAATAAATTTATAAACAAACCGAAACAATTATATTAAAAATACAAATAATTTATAGCACAATGATTTTAAAACTAAACATTCATATTTTAATATTAATTAACTTGAGATAGAAAAGGATATACAATTTTTGGCAACGTCATATTTAATGTATAATAAACATTGGGTTTAGTTTTTTTTTTACTAAGTTTGGATTGCAATAGATTCATAGCACTTAGAGATAATTAAAGTAGGTGATAATTTCAAGACTTTATAAGTGGAATGAAAATCTTACGTTTAACTGGTAGAAATATAAGAACTTAATATAATATGCTAAACTATATACAGCCACCTAATAGTAATTGGCAATTTGAAGTTTAGGCAGGGCTAAAAAGGTACATTTTACTTCTTAGTTTGCGCTCTTCCCTTCTAAACACTTTGTTTGAAGTTTGGAACGCACTGTTCTTATTTAGCAGAAAGCACACGGTATAAGTTCAACATGAGTGTTACATGACGCCAACCACACTAGTGAAAAAAGGGCTTTAATGAATGTATTCGTACGCCACACTATTGGGCACTCATACTGTTGGTTACGAGGTTAGGCCTAAACAAGCATGATATTTTAAACATGTTTTGACACTCCCACTAAATGAATGCTGGTTTACAGTCTTGCAAATGGTTAGTAATATGGCTTATTTAAGTGTAGTTACTAATTAGCTAAAAAAAGAAGAAAAAAAGATAAACAGCTTTATATACATATCAATGTCAATGAGAAGCATTTATCAGCTCTCCAGTCTTGTCATTCCAATTGCACCACGGAGTGTCTGAAAACGATCATTTGGAAGAGGTTTGGTTAGTATATCTGCTAACTGGTCTTCAGAGGGCACATGCTTGATGTCAATCTCACCATTCTCATATTTCTCACGTATGAAGTGGTAGCGTATTTCTATGTGTTTGGTTCTCTTGTTGGAACTCTGGGTTTCGCACAAGGCGCATTGCACTCTGATTATCAACCGCTAGAACTGTGGCCTCTCCCACTGTTTCCCCAATGTCGAGTAGAATATTTCTAAGCCAGATGACTTCTTTGGCCACAGTTGATGCAGCAATGTACTCAGTTTCGGTAGAGGAAAGGGAAACGGTTTGTTGACATTGAATAGCCCATGTTATAAGGCCATTACTCAATTGAAAGAGGTATCCAGTTGTGGAGCATCGGGTGTCCAAATTGTTTGCGATGTCAGAGTCCGAGAAGCCAATTAATGGGGGTGGACTCTCACTCCTTGTAAATTCAATGCCATAGCTGGATGTGTCTTTTAGATACTTTAAGATGCGTTTGACTGCATTCCAATGACTTGGTCCATAGTTTTCCAATTATCTACTCACGTTTCCAACTGCGTACATAATGTCTGGCTGACTAACTATTGCAGCAAACATTAAGTTGCCAACATCTTCTCGATAGGGTACTTTTATTTCTTCATTTTCCCCTATGTTTGAACTCAAGTGAGTGTGTGGATCAGTGGGCACACTGAATGGCTTAGAGTCTTCAAGATTGAATCTCTTGA
Source organism: Timema shepardi (assembly GCA_902151425.1). Taxonomy (NCBI): domain Eukaryota; kingdom Metazoa; phylum Arthropoda; class Insecta; order Phasmatodea; family Timematidae; genus Timema; species Timema shepardi. Next base: position 1,174 of record CABFVX010004210.1, on the reverse strand, counting down.
TTATTCGTTTGATATAGTTAGCCTGATGTAGAAATATTGATCTATTCACATTATTTTCGTTTTATTTCCAGACCCACAAAGTAATTTGGTTCACCGATTGTGACTTCGAAGGTTGTCTTCAGTTTATCGAGTACAAGTTGTTTTCAGCCATGATCAGCCCATCATCAAAATATAAAGCAAGCAGAACCTTTGATTTATTGAAATTCCCTCAATAAACACCTTTATCTGCAGTACTTTGGCAGAATCCAAACAGTTTCAGGAAACCATCAAACTTTTCGTTCCAGCCACGCGATGATTGTTTGAGAACATAATATAGTGAATTTCTTAATTTGCAGACAAGCTTTTGGTCAATATTGATTCTATCTGGTGGAAGCAAGTAGATTATCTTCCTTGAGTTCACCATATAAAAATGCAGTTTTCACATCAAACTGCATTATTTCATAGTTTTGTTGAGCTGCGATAGCGAGTAAGACTCGTATAGAGTCATACCGTGTTGTGGGAGAGTATGTGTCAATGTAGTCGACCCCTTCCTTCTGTGCAAAACCTTTAGCGCACAGTCTTGATTTATATCATGAAATGTTTCCGTCTCTGGTGCGTTTTACTTTGAAAACCTATTTTGAAATTTTTACCAGGATGCACCCAAGTGTTGTTCTTTTCCAACGCATACAGTTCTTCTTAGATTGCGTCAGTCCACAGCCCTGCATCGGGACTCTTCATTGCTTCCTCATAGGTCTGTGGTACATCTATTTCCACTAGGTTAGCTTAATAGCGTTTGGGAGGCCTGATGCCATCTCTTGGTCGCAGCTCGTAATTTGCTTTTATGTGCCTGGGTTCTTCGTCGTTCTGTTCGGAATGTTGAGGGTATGCGTCCTCCTGCTGAATTCTTTGATCGGAATGATGTGTGTTTTCTTTAACTACTGGGATTACAGTGTTTCTTTTAGGAATGAAACTACTTGAATTTTTATTGAAAATCACATTTCTTGAGACTGTAATTTTCTGGGTATTTTGGTCCAGCAAACGATAGTTGGTTGAGTTTCTATCATATCCCACAAAGATGAGTTTCTTGCTCTTTGGCGCCAGTTTGTTTTGCAGTTCCTTTGGTACATGCATGTATGCCTCACTGCCAAAGATTCTTAAATGTGACATTACAGGCCTTTTTCCACTCCATATTTCA